>QLOH01000503.1:600000-755262 GCA_026901365.1 Sesbania bispinosa | reverse complement strand
ATGCTTCATTGAATTATTGGAATTTCGTTGGATTTCTTGCAATTCGTGAGTAAGTTGATATTCGAATGTTACGCTCTAAATTCTAAGTTAAGAATTTGGTTCTAACGGACTAGATTCTTAGCTAGAAAATTAAGGTATTACAACTTGTTCATTTTTTAATGATGAATTGCTATAGAGAAATAAATAAGGAAAGATAAAAGGTATAATAGGAAACCTAAAAATAATTTTAAAATAATAAAAATATCAGTTGCATCTTTTTTTTTTTTTAATTTTTATACTACTGACCAAAGTGGATAGTTAAAAAATACAGGAGGAGTATTAATTACTTGCATGACGCACGTAGAGCCAATAAAATGGGTTGGTCTGATCGGGTCAGCATGCAAAATGTAGGGACTCGTCGCTTTATTTTAGAAGTTTTGACAAACTTCCAGGCCTTTATTTGTGAGCACCCTTGAAAAAATTTGTCTTTTCTTCAACACCAATAGCTACTACCTCCGTTCCCAATTTAACTGTCCACTTTTAGAGAAAAAAATTGTTCATATTTAACTATCCACTTACAAACCCAATGCGGTATAATTATACTTTTCTCCATTTTACCCTTATGTCAATAAATGAGTCACTATTGAACAATAATGAGACCTAATAAATGCTAAGAGAGATAAATGGTAATAAAAAAACTTTAAAATTTATTTTCAGGAAAACAGGAGTAATAATTACATTTTTAATCTGTGTGTTTTTTTGTCTAAGTGGACAGTTAAGTAGGAACGAAGGTAGTACTAACTAACTTTCTTATCCGCCATGTTTCATTTTCTTTACACACACATGTATGATTGGTGATAATTAATATTAATTATTTATTTAAGTAGATTTGCCCCATTGATACAAGTTCTTGGATCTGCTACCGTCTCCAGTTGCGTTGTCACACTACCACCGCCTTGAGCTAGCCATCGCACGACATTCACATGTCACCCCAGGCGTCGTCGCAAGGCACAGGCTGCATGCGCCTCTGGAAATGACAATTTGGTGCAATTTGTCTCCAATGATGGCGTAATGCGTGATTGTAACAATATTAAATACTAAATAGTAATCTTAAAAAACACAGAGAGAGTCCGACAGACTAGCCCATCCCAACCCGCCAATAATTCATTTTTAAATGGGTTTAAAACGGGACAGACTAAATGAGTTAATGTGCTGGATTTATTTAACCTAACCCATTAAAAATGATGGGTTAAATGGGCTAGCCCCCTAACAGGATTTTTATGATCCCCAATTACTAGTGTTGTAAAACTCGAACAGGCCCGACCAGTTCAACCGGCTGGACCTTGAAAATCAGACCCATAGCCGGTCTGGTCAAGTGTTCGGATCGATTTTACAATCATACCATATCATAAAGCATTAAATCAGTCATAATCGATAAAACCACCGGCCAAACCATGTGCGACTCAGTCAACGTACAATGTTGACGTTGTGGGTGAAAGGGTGAGCATTAAAATAAACATCCGATTGCAACATGAGTAGTCCGACTCGAAGAAAAGCTATATCCGGGCGGGGTGGAGGCGAGTTTCGGACTGAACAAATAAAAAATGGTTCCGCATGGTTTCTTTATGTCGGATTGGGTTTGAGAAAAAAATTCATGTGACCGATCCGACTGACCTATACACAAATATATAATTTTTACATTAGTCTACTAGTGTTCTGAATAGGGCTTCACAATGACACAACCTATTGGTCAACCTCACTCTAAGTCCACCCACTCACTAACCCACACCCCCTCATATATATAAGTTTCATTTACTAAACCCAGTGCAGCTATTCTCAACGTGCAACCGCTCCCTTTCCTTCTCCCCATTCTCTTATTCTCCTTCTTTATGGCCTCCTTAACTTTCTTTTAATCCCTCTCCATCTTCAGTCTTATTTCCTCTCTTCTCTCATGCAATTATGTGGATATGAAAATGTAATCTTTTTGTTTCTTTTAGTTTTGTATGTTGAAGGCACGCGACAGCGGTGGCGGGTGACATGCCCGACGTTGACAAGGATGCTCGGCGGCTGCAATAGTGGGACGCGTGTTGTAGCATTAGCAAGACATGCAACGACGGTGACGAGCGGTATGGTTCTGGCTGTGCGACGATGTCTTCCTCTTTCCTTCTCCTTTTGTTTGCCTATTTTCTTTTGTGCATGTTATTTTATTCTGTTTTTGTGGTGGTGATGGGATGTAGGAAGGAGTTGTCAATGGCATGGCTGCCAATGATCGTGACTGATGATGTGAAGTCGACCGGATGACCACCAATACTGTCTTTATTTTTTCTTTTTAGGTCTCTAGCATTTGTTGAATGTGGTTTTGGATTTGTTATTCTTGTTTTTCGTGTTTTTCTTTTTCTTTTTGCTATTCTAATACTTTGTATTTTGCTTTTTTTATATGTTCATAGATGTAACATGACACAAAAGATTGTAAATTTGTAATTTTTTTGAAGTAAATCTATTATATTCCTATATGTTTAGATAGATAATTATAATTATAAGTATTTTTTTTAAGAAAGATAATTATAAGTAAAATCTAGAAAAATCTACTAAAACAATTCTTAAAACCTGGATCGTAAAAAGTTTGAAATGGCGTAGTTAAAAATTATAAGTCAAAGTTTAAAATTATTGGCCCAAAAAGGGAAACAAAAAACTGGCAAAAAGAGTACACACAAAAATATTGATCTAATAAAAAATTGACTGAACCCACATGAGGAGACCGCAACCCAACATATCTGAAACCCAATAAAACCGTTTTAATTAAGGTCGGGATTGAGCCACAAAATGATATAGTCGGTTTGGTCGGATTGAGCTTTTAGGTCCAAATCGAATCAAACCTGACTGATGCCTAGCCCTACGTGAGCGCGCGACTCGATCAACATGACGCTGATGTGGTGGGAGTGCTATCGAAATTCATAAAATAGATAATGAAAGAGTCGAACCTCCGTGCACCAACGACGGAAAGAAATGCTTTAAACACTGCACAAACTGTTCTCTTTCAACATGTGTACACACATTTTAATATATATATATATATATATATGTGTGTGTGTAAATAATGTAATAATATTATTGAAAAATCAACAAAAGTTTCCACGCTACGATTTGAACCCTGCAATCATAGCTAATAAAATATCTAATAATTCCTGAGTTATCATTATTATTTTAATTTAAATACACAATATATACGTATTAGAGTTTAATATAGGTACACTGTCAGTGTAAAAAAGTTTTACACAGACATCCAATGGTGTGCTGCCACATCATTTATTGAATTTAATAACACGTGAGGTGTCATTTTCATTAAATGATGTGACAACACACCATTGGATGTCTGTGTAAAACTATTTTACACTGACAGTGTATACTAATTAAATCCATCGTATTATATATTATATATTTTTATATAATATTTAATTATTATCGATTTTACCAAATTTAACCAGACCCATTAAGTTAACCCCTGTTTCGGGTGGTTTTCAGTTTTCAGTTTTGAAAATTTAAAACTAAAAACCAGTTTTCAGTTTCAGTTTTATGGTTTCCAGTTTCATTTTCTGAATATCGATTTTCAGTTCTATGCATTACATGAATAATTCCCCCTCATCTCTCTCCCCTTTGTTCCTCTCTCCTCTCTCCTTTGTTTCTCTCTTGTCTTTCTCTTCACTATTTCTCTCTCCTCTCTCCTCTCTCCTCTTTCTTGTTCCTCTACAGTCTCTCTCCTCGCTCTCCTCTGTTTCTATCCTATTTCTCTATCCTCTCTGCTCTATTTCTCAATTGTTTCTTTCTCCTCTCTCTTTTATTCTCTCTCCTCTCTCCTATGTTTCCTACTTTTTCTCTCTCCTCTGTTTCTCTATTGTTTATCTACATAGGAGAGAGAAATAAAGGAGAGAGGAGAGAGAAACAGAGGAGAGATAGGAGAGAGAAATAGAGGAGAGAGGGAATAGGAGACATGGAGAGAGAATAGAGGAGAGAGAGAGGAAGAGAAACAAAGGAGAGAGAGAGAAATAGGCGGAGAACTAGAGGAGAGAGAACAGAGTAGAGAGAGAGATAAACAGAGGAGAGAGGATGAGGAAACAGAGAGAACAAAGGAAAGAGGAGAGAGAGGAGAGAGAAATAGGAGAGAAACAAAGGAGATAGAGGATAGAGAAGTGAGAGACGGAGGAGAGAGGAGAGAGAAATAGAGGAGGAAGAGAGAGAGAGAAGAAACAAGAGAGAGAGAGGAGAGAGAAATAGTAGAGAAACAAAGGAGGAGATGAGAGAGAGAGAGAGAGAGAGAGGAGAGAGAAACAGGAGAGAGAAAAGAATGAAACAGAAAACACAAAACATAAAACCTTTTTTTTTTGTTTTGAAAAGTAAGGGGAATTGGTTTTGAAACTTGTGTAAAAACCATTTTAACCCCATTTTATCCAAACACGTTTTGTTTTCAAATTTAGATTTCGAAACCAAAAACCGAAAACTGACATCCACCCCAAACGGCACCATAGTAAGTAGTAACTTAAAGAGTCACTCACCTGTTGGAATTTTATAACATTGCTAATTACTCATTGCCATTCCCCCCAACAAATCAAGCTTTTAATTGCTTTAATCAATAAGTTTTGCTGGACCCTTAAAGCACGTTACTTATTCAATGAATACAGTGGAATCTATTATATAGTCATTGTCATTATGGTTGGTAATAAGTGGGATTAGCTTATACGTTTGCTTTGGCTTTTCTTTAATTACGAAAGGGCATTTAAGTTTGAGTATAAAGACTTCTGTTGGAGTAGAAACATCTTGTACTTGTATGTGTTCATTATTTTCACGTTCAATTAAATATTTCAGTAATGTTCAATTAACTGTCAACTTTTTAATTAGAGATTTTTTTAATAAACCACATGTATTTTTCACATGAGATAATTTTATTTGAGCCGAGCATTCACATCATTATGGTAATAACTCTCCCGGTGTAGTTTTTTTTTTCATAGACTCAAGCAGTCAAGCTCGGTTTCACTTAAAGGAAATCAAATATGTATCACTTGTTTCAGTTGATAATAAGGGGTCCTCATTTAAAGGTATAAAAAATGTACAAACTATTTAAGTAATATTAATTTTAAAAATAAAATTCATTTATCAAATTAAGTAAAGGTAATAATTTATACAATCATAAAAATATTAGAATTTAATAACTATACACTATTAGTGAAAAAAATTACATTGTCATCCAATGATATGTTGTCACACCGTTTAACAAATACGACACTTTATATATTATAAAACTCATTAAATAATGTGATAACACATCATTGGATAACAGTACAAAAATTTTACACTTTCAGTGCATAATAATTACTCCAAACGTTAATAATACAAAGAGATAATTTAAATATGAGGAATAAATAAAGAATTACATTATATATAAGTATATAATAAATAAAGAACTACATATATATTCAAGATAAAATAAAAAGGATCAAGTCTAATATCCAAAATTTAAATTTTACATTTAATAAATAAAAAAAATTAAAAGGAGGAAAATTTTATATAATAAAAAGCAAAGTCTTAGTAAAATAAAATGGAGGAGCAAGAGCAGTAGAGGAATAATAGTAGGTTGAAGATGAATACCATGAGTTCTCCCATGGATCATCCCACAAGTAACCAAAGAGAAAATTGAGAAAACTCATTTAGTATTGATTTGAAAAGATATAAAAAGAATACAAATAACTACTATTTATAGGACTACACTACTCAACCATTTAACTATTAACTAATTACTAACTAATTAATAAAACTAAAAATAACAAACACTAAGAGTGTGTTTGTGAGTTTAGAGGGAAGAGAAAGGAAATGATTGGAGGAAGAAGGGAGGGGGAGAAGAGGAGGGAAAAACTTTGTAAAATACTTAAACTCACAAACACAAAGGGGGAAAGACTTTCAATAAACCCTTCCCTTCCCTTCCCTTCTCTCCCCTCTCTTCCCCTCTAAAATTAAACTCACAAACATACTGTAAAATTAAACTCACAAACATGCCCTAACAGATTTACTAACAGAATTATATTCCTACTACAAAGCCATGTGGTATAGCCCCCGATTAATTGCCCCCTTCACTCCCGCGCTGTTTTTCAACTCTGCGTCTCTGCTCCCGTCTGAAACAATTGCTGGTTGGTTGCATGCATTAAATTCATTTGGTAATTATTTCTTTAAAAATGATTTTGATTAAAATATTTAATAATTTTGCCAAAATTCCTGTATAGATAAGATATTTAAATATAAATCACTCAACTTTAATTTTTTTAATTAAATTTCTTTTATAAAATTAAAATAATTCAAAGAATTTGTAAACTTTCATTCAAATATATGATATAAGCTCGTCACATTTTGCTGTATAATTCTATAAGTTAAAAATTCTGGTTCATGGGGTAAATAAATCAAATTGAACTTTTACAGATATCAGCTTAATTAGCACATGAACTAGCTCGATTTGTGTTTAAATAGACATTTTTTTATTAATGATAATAGTATTTTTTTTGTTACATAATGATAATAGTATTATTATAATGCTTTAGTTAATCCACATTTTGAAAAATGTAAATTTGATTAATAATCAATTACTCTATTAAAATGGAATTCAATAATATCAGAAAATCATTTTAAATATGTATGACAAAAACTAGATCATAATTCACATGATTAAGACATCTTTTAGCTTGCGGGGGACTGTTAGAGATGTAAAATGTTAGTTAGAGATTAGTTGAATTAATTAAGAAATTAGTTATGAATTAGTTGATTACATTGGCTATATAAAGCCCATACTCCTATTGTAAATTCACTTTCCATTCTATTATCAATCTAATTTCAGTTTTACCTTTCTACTCTATTTTTATTTTCTCTTTGAACCATGGATTTTAACATTATTCTCAACACCACGGCTCATAAAAATACACACCATATTACCAAACAACTTTTTTATATATTTTCTTCTCAAGATTATTTTTTCAAATTTATTTAAAAAATCATTTCCAATAACTGAAAAAAACAAAACATAATCAAACAAATCCTAAGTCTTAAGATTTTCTTTCTTTCTATTTTTTAATTTATTTGAAGTGATAATTTATTTCATTTATTATTTTAATATATTTAATAAAAACTATTATACGTTAATTGAGATAAAAGGTCAAACAAACCATCTCCTACGTGACCTGATGATTGTGTACTAATGCCCTGGGAATGAGAGTAATATATTTTTCATTTATATTCAAGATCGACCCAACCTAAACATAGACCTAAAACATATTTTAATATTAGACCCATCAAAATTAATTAAAATAATATAATAAAATCATTAAATATTAGTTAGAGATTAGTTGAATTATTAGGAATTAGTTAATTGCATTGGTTATATAAGCCCATACTGCTATTGTAAATTCACTTCCCATTCTATATGGTTAGTTTTTTCATGAAAGCATGGGTTAGTAGCTATGTGTCTCGCGAACTGAGTGTCACGATAATGGAGAGTTATAGAAATCAAAGGAAGGAAAAGGTCCTTGAGAAGTTAGGTGAGCCACAAGAGGTCACATATTGTGTAGGCCAATGCTTGATACTCGGCTTCTAGTGAGGATTTGGAGATTGTTGACTATTTCCTGGATTTCTATGAGATGAGGGAGACTCCTAGAAATATGCAGTAGATAATGACCGATTTCCTTAAGTCCAAGCAACTTGCCAATATTAATAACCAAATTTGTTGAGTTGTAACACAGAATTTTGATTGCATATTTCTTATGGAATGATGTCAAAGAACTCATATATTGGTTCATTTGTTGAACAACATAGCTAATACCAAGCCTTGTAGTTGTTAGATAAAGAAGCATACCAATAAGTCTTTAATAGGTAGCATGATCTGTGGGAGAATAAAGTGTTGGATCACCAGAATGTTGTTGTAGTTTATGTGTTTTGAGCACAGGGTAGAAAGAGGTTTAGCAACAAGTAACCTTATGTCTGATAAGATTTCAAGGGCAACTTTTCTCTAACACATATGAATTCCAAACTTGGATCTAACAATTTTAAGTCATAAGAAGCGCTTGAGATTGGCTAGGTCCTTCATTTTGAAAGTAGCATCCAAATAAGCCTTGATGGGACATATTTTAGTCATGTCATTTCCAACAAGAATAAGATCATCAAATAGACTAGTAAGATTGTTGAAAGAAGCTCCATTGTGTTTCAAGAAACAGAATGATCAAATGCAGATTGAGTGTAGCCCTGGGATAATATAAAACTGGATAATCTTGCAAACCATCGCTTACTAGTTGGCTTCAAACCATAAAGATATTTGGTTAGTTTGCAAACTTGGTTTTCATTTAGTTAATGTGATACCTTGAGGTAGTTCCATGTCAACCTCTCCATCAAGGCTTTCATGAACAAATGCACTATTAACATCAAGTTGACGTAAATGCCAACCTTGAGCAACAACAATTGCCAACAAAAATCTTATGGCAGTCAACTTGGCTACAGGTGAAAATGTATCAAAATAGTATATGCCTGCAGTTTGTGTGAATCCCTTGGTGACCAATATGGCCTTAAACCTCTCAATACTACCATCAGCCTTGTATTTGATTCCATAAATCCATTTGTATACAATGGGGGATTTACTAGGAGATAAATTTGTGATGGTCCAAATTTTATTTTCTTCCAAGGTAGCAAACTCAGCTTGTATGGCTTTGACCTAATGTTCATATTTAATAACCTGCTTGTATGTCTTAGGTTGCACATTGGAGAAGATAGATGAAGTTAAATGTTGTTGTGAATTTTAAGAGTATTTCAAAACCTTTCTAAAACTCAAGTCCCACATTGCTTGGAGTGAAGCATGTTTGAGTGTTTATATATTAAAGTGTGATTGGACCATTCAAACAACTTGTGAAAGGCTTGGGCTTGCGCGCATGAGAACAGGCCTTGGTGGCTCGGTTTAGTGCAAATTGGTGGATTTGCCCCCCCTTGCGCGTGATATTGGGCCTCACATGTCTTTTGCTCCGACTCCATTTAAAATATTTTTGAACCTTGAATTTTATTTTTTAAACCTAATTTTCAAGCTTGTCCAGAAACGGCCAATATCTGAAAGATTATTTTTGACTTGGTCTTCCTACTATTTTGCTGATAACCGCCCACTATCTGGATCATCCTTATCCTATTTTCAAAATTGCTATCTGACTCATCCTTATCCTACTTCGACTTTTGCCTATAAATACAGAGTTAGTCTATCAGTTTTTACTTCACTTCCTACTTCGAAAGCATAATGCATCTTCTTCCTCTTCTTCTCTGCTCTGCTGACAGTAGCCACTGTTCTGATACCTCGGTGCTTCCGGGAAGGGGCTGTTAAATCCTGGGGGGTTACGCACTCCGCGAAATAATCCTTAAGGACAGCGTATACCTACGCGTCTCAGCCTTTCATTCTTCATCGTTTACAGGTTCATCATCGATCGACGCTAACAATCTTAAGGTTTATTACGATGTCTTCTAACAGTGCCGGTCCAAACAATGGAGATGCCGATCCTACTCCTCTCTCGGCTCCTCCTCCTGTCCACTAGCCAAGCCGTTTCCAGACATCTCTAAGATTGAAGTCTTCGGAGGTCAAAATTATCGCAGATGGCAGGAGCGAATGTACAACATGCTTGACATGCACGGAGTTGCTAGTGCTCTCACTGATCCCAAACCGCCCCACACAGCAGACGCTGCGGTCACTGAAAACTGGAATACTGCAAACAAGGTATGCCGTCACACTATTCTCAGTACCTTATCTAACGAGCTTTTCGATGTGTATTGCTCATACAAGGAGGCAAAGAAAATCTGGGAGTCCATAAATCTAAAACACACGGCTAAAGATGCTGGGAAGCAGAAATTCGTCACCGGCAACTACTACGGTGGGAGATGACTGAAGACAAGGACATCAAGGTCCAGATCAATGAGTATCATAAACTGCTCGAGGATCTTAAGGGAGAAAATATTGAGTTACAAGACGAATTTGTAGCGGGAATCTTGATCGAGAAGCTGTCTGCATCCTAGAAAGATTACAAACAGCAACTCAAACATAAACACAAGCAACTGTCTCTCGCAGACTTGATTACCCACATCATTATTGAAGAAACCAACAGAAGGGAGATCAAAGAGGCAAGAGAAAAAGCCTTGGCTGCACGGGCTAATCTAATTCAGAACAAGTCTAAGAAAAAAAGGTACGAACCTAAGAGACATGATCACTATGTGCCTGGACCGAATAACCCCAATTTCAAAAAGAAAGGTATCTGTTTTATTTGTGGAAAGCCAGGTCACCATGCACCCCAATGCCGACACAAGATGAGGAACGACAATCCTCCCAAGCCAAGGGCTAACCTGGCTGAAGGAGATGACATAATTACTGCGGTCGTTTCTTAAGTGAATGTTGTCACAGATGTGAACAAATTGGTGGTAGACTCCGGGGCTACCAGGCACATTTGTGCTAATAGAGATGTGTTTACCTCCTACACACCTGTAGGGGATGGAGAAGAACTAGTTTACCTCGGTGATTCTAGAACTGCTACAGTTCAAGGGAAAGGAAAGGTTCTTCTGAGGCTCACGTCTGGAAAGACACTGGCTTTAAGTGATGTACTTCATGTCGCAACCATTAGGGCTAATTTGGTTTCTGTATCTTTGTTGGGAAAAGTTGGGGTTAAGGTCTCTTTTGAATCTGATAAGATTGTGATGACTAAAACTAATGTTTTTGTTGGGAAAGGCTATTGTGATCATGGACTCTTTGTACTTAATATTTATAAGGTTATCAATAAAAATGAGAATTCCGCTTATATGATTGATTCAACTGCTATGTGGCATGCTATATTAGGACATGTGAATTTTTCATATATTAAGAAAATGCAACATTTTGGTATTCTTTCTGATCTTAACAAAGATTGCCCAATCAAATGTGATGTATGTATTGATTGTAAAATAACTAAGAAATCGCATCCTTCCGTGCAATGTGAAACTGAATTACTTAGTTTAATTCATACCGACCTAGGTGATTTAAAACAAATTATGACTAGAGGTGGTAAGAATTATTATGTGACCTTTATTGATGACTTTTCTAGATTTACTAAGGTTTATCTAATTCGAAATAAAGATGAATCTTTTGACATATTTCTTACATATAAGGCAGAAGTAGAGAACCGGTTAAATAGGAAAATTAAAAGAGTTAGATCTGATAGGGGAGGTGAATACATGCTCTTTGATGATTTTTGTGAAAAAGAAGGAATAATTCATTAAATTACCCCCACCTTATTCACCTGAATCTAATGGAGTGGCTGAAAGGAAAAATAGAACCTTGAAGGAAATGATGAACGCAATGTTAGTTAGTTCCTTAGCACCTGATAACCTTTGGGGGGAAGCCTTACTCACTGCTTGTTTTCTGCAAAATAGAATACCCCATAAGAAAACTGGTAAAACACCCTATGCGTTATGGAAAGGTTATAGACCCAACATAAAATATCTTAGAGTGCGGGGGTGTCTAGCCAAAGTTACGCTTCTTTACCCTAAGAAAAGGAAAATAGGATCTAAAACTTCTGATTGTTTGTTCATTGGTTATGCTGAGCATAGTGCTGCTTATAGATTCCTTGTTCTATAAAGTGATGTTCTTGATCATAATACAATTATAGAAACCAAGAATGCTGAATTTTTAGAACATGTGTTTCATTTAAAGTCTGAATCTATTTCTCGTGCAGTTGTTCAAAATAATAATGAGCACTCATATGAGGATTTGAGAAGAAGTAAAAGACAAAGGAAAGAAACTTCCTTTGGAAACATTTTTTATACTTACTTAATTGGTAATGATCCTTCAAGTTTTTCTGAAGCTCTTTCTTCTTCTGATGCTAAATTTTGGAATGAAGCTATTAAACTTGAAACTCTGGTTGATTTACCTCCTGGAGCAAAACCAATTGGCTGCAAGTGGATTTTTAAAAGAAAATGTAATCCTGATGGATCTATTGAAAAATATAAAGCTAGACTTGTAGCCAAAGGGTTTTCTCAAAAGGAAAATATTGATTATTTTGATACCTTTGCTCCAGTGACTAGAATCTCTTCCATTCGAGTTTTAATAGCTTTGGCGTTTATTCATCAATTGGTTATACATCAAATGGATGTAAAAACTGCTTTTCTAAATGGTGACTTAGAAGAAGAAATATATATGTCTCAACCTGAAGGATGTGTCATTTCTGGTCAAGAAAACAAAGTTTGTAAACTTCTCAAATCCCTATATGGTTTGAAACAAGCCCCTAAACAGTGGCATGAAAAATTTAATCAGACTTTGCTTGATGATGGTTTTTCTTCTGTTGAAGTAGATAAATATGTCTACACAAAAACTATAGATGGTGAATGTATGATTATCTATCTATATGTTGATGATATGCTTATATTTGGTAGTTGTGATTATATTGTAAACATTACAAAGAGCTTTCTTGCATCAAAGTTTGACATGAAAGGCATGGGTGAAGCAAGTGTGATATTGGGTGTTAAAATCATAAGGAAGGGTGATAGTATACTACTATCCCAAGAACACTATGTTGAGAAACTTCTTAGGAAGTTTGGTCATTTCAATGACAAACCAATGAGTACCCCTTATGATGCTAGCACTTAATTAAAGAAAAATAAAGGTGATCCTGTTGCTCAATTTATGTATGCCCAAATTATTGGGAGTTTGCTACACTTGATGAATTTTTCTAGACCTGACATAGCATATGTTGTGGGTAGATTGAGTAGATATACTCAAAATCCTAATCAGGATCATTGGGTTGCACTTGTGAGACTCATGCGATATTTGAGAGGTACTATTGATTATGGTATTGAGTATAGTGGATTTCCCGCTGTATTGGAAGGATACAGTGATACTAATTCGATCTCAGATTCAGATGAGACAAAGTCCACTAATGGTTATGTGTTTACACTCGGTGGTGGTGCGGTAGTATGGAGATCAGCCAAACAAACTATAATTGCAAGATCAACTATGGAGTCAGAGTTTGTAGCTCTGGAATTGGCTGGTAGTGAGGCTGAGTGGTTGAGAAACTTCTTAGCAGATATTCCTTTGGGAATAAAACCAACCCCATCAGTGTCAATGCATTGTGATTGCCAAGCAGCAATAGCCATTGCAAAGAATAAGACTTTCAATGGTAAAAACAGACATATGCAACTAAGGCATAATGTGGTAAAGCAGCTGCTAAAGGATGGAATAATATCCATTGATTATGTGAAGTCAGAAGTGAATTTGGCCGATCCTCTGACAAAGCCTTTGGGAAGGAAATTCATATATGAAACATTGAGGGGAATGTGACTTAAGCCAATATGAAATTAACAGTGATGGTAACCCAATCTTTGTGATTGGAGATCCCATGAAGAAGGTTCATATGGGTAAAAACAAGTCACTTGTTAGTTCTGCTAGCACAATATTTATAGTCCCTTCTTATGGTGTGAGATGTGCTAGACTGCATTATTGAGAGGATAAGCTTAAAAGCTTTTAATGATTTTCATATCCCTCATGGGTGGTGTATGAAGTGCAACATACACTTGATGAAATCACCTATATGAGTGTAAAGTAGGGCCGCTTGTATGAGATTGAGGAGAAATCTCTAGAGCACTCATGAATACTAGGCGCGCGCATGGCCTATTAGCGCAAAACGACATTAACAGTGGAAATTCTGGGGGTGCAATGTGATTGGTAGACCGCTAACATACAACAAAGTGTTTTTGGTTCATAGAGCTTGCTCCACCAACTCACTTGTGTGTTAAGTCTTATCAATCTAGGTCTGGTTCATAGTCCAAAAGACACCAGATTCAATGCATTGACATCCATGTAGTAAAGCAGAGCAGATTTTTTTTCCTTTCGTTTTCTGAAAATGTTTTGAAATATGTGGGGGATTGTTGTGAATTTTAAGAGTATTTCAAAACCTTTCTAAAACTCAAGTCCCACATTGCTTGGAGTGAAGCATGTTTGAGTGCTTATATATTAAAGTGTGATTGGACCTTTCAAACAACTTGTGAAAGGCTTGGGCTCGCGCGCATGAGAACGGGCCTTGGTGGCTCGGTTTAGTGCAAATCGGTGGATTCCCGCCTCTGCGCGTGATATTGGGCCTCACATGTCTTTTGCTCCGATTCCGTTTAAAATATTTTTGAACCTTGAATTTTATTTTTTAAACCTAATTTTCAATCTTATCCAGAAACGACCAATATTTGAAAGATTATTTTTGACTTGGTCTTCCTACTATTTTGCTGATAACCGCCCACTATCTGGATCATCCTTATCCTATTTTCGAAATTGCTATCTGACTCATCCTTATCCTACTTCGACTTTTGCCTATAAATATCGAGTTAGTCTATCAATTTTTACTTCACTTCCTACTTCGAAAGCATAATGCATCTTCTTCCTCTTCTTCTCTTCTCTGCTCTGCTCTGCTGACAGTAGCCACTGTTTTGATACATTGGTGCTTCTGGGAAGGGGCTGTTAAATCCTGGGGGGTTACGCAGTCCGCGAAATAACCCTTAAGGACAGCGTATACCTATGCGTCTCAACCTTTCGTTCTTCATCGTTTACAAGTTCATCATCGATCGGCGCTAACAAATGTAAGTGGGAAGAGGAGAGATTAGTATAAGATAAACGAAAGATAAGAGGGTGGGGATTACCTGAGGAATCATTGGGGGATGTTAAGGTAACAATGTTGTAGTGAAAGTCCTTAATATAAGAAGGAGCTTTCTTGATTCTATTTGATTTTATGATGAGGGATTTTGGTATGTGGTCAAGTGTGGTTGTTGGTATATTTTGTTGGGGGTATGAGTGACACAGTGGTGGGAATAGGTTCAAATAGAAGAAATTGGTCTTCTACAGAACTGCCAATTGGTTAAGTATGAAGTAAGAAGTTGGAGGTTTGAGGATATGGAAAAATATACTTATAGAAGATATCATTTCTAGATACCTATATTTCTCTATTTTGAATGTCATATAAGATATAACCCTTAATGCCTAATTTAAAGCCAAGAAAGATGTATTTCTTGGCTCTAGAGTCTAATTTGGTTCTGCTTTCGATGAGGGTGGAAGCATAAGTGAAGCACCCAAACACTTTAAGGTCAACAAAAATAAGTGGTTATTTTGTGGAGTAGTTCATATGATGAATTGTAACTTGAGTGTAGGGGTAGGCAGATTGTTAATAAGGTGAATGACATGGCATGTTGCATGGGACCAAAATGATTTTGGGACATGATATTGAAACAATAAAGCTTAGGAGACATTTAGGATGTTTATGTTTTCTTTCAACAATTGAGTTTTGTTGGATATTTCCACACATGAGGTTTGGTGCATGATGCTAATGGTAGTGTAAAAGAAAGACATACTAGGGATATTTCGATTGAACCATGGAGGGCCGTGAGCCTTTTCTGTTTTTCAGAGTAGGGGAAATATATTGACATATCTGCTTCAGGAGAGACAATATTAAACTTGGGATAAAAAACATCAATGACATGGAC
Source organism: Sesbania bispinosa (assembly GCA_026901365.1). Lineage (NCBI taxonomy): Eukaryota > Viridiplantae > Streptophyta > Magnoliopsida > Fabales > Fabaceae > Sesbania > Sesbania bispinosa. The sequence continues at coordinate 739,746 of QLOH01000503.1, read as the reverse complement.
AATAGAGTCCAGGAAGTGTAAAGGCAATGTCATGGCCAACCGTATTTCTCCTTAAAGATCACATAAGAAAATGAAAAAAAAAGTAATAATAGCACAAACGAAAACCAAAATATATAAAAAAGATAGTAATTAATAACTAAATGAGCCACACCAGTAAAACTTTAGCCAAAAGACAATATTCTAGTCTCCGCAAGAAAAGATAGAACTAGAAAAGAATGATATGGATCGGTAACTTTCATTCTAACAGTCCAAGTACTAGATACCCCTTCATATATAGAAGCAGTCCTAAATAGCTTTACAATTATTGGGCTCTACTGATCACACACACACAAATATATATAGAGAGAGAAAAGGAAAAAGGAGTACGTAGCAGAGTACCCTCAATAGTATTGTTTAAACATATCAAGTCCACCTGTGCAGGACATAAATATTATTAAAACACAATCAACCAGCAACTTAATGCACCCAATACTTTTCACAAAAACTTTTATCCATTCTAGTTGTCTGTCTTCATCTCATTTAAGATAAAACATCAATTTTTCTACTATTTAAATAAATGCTTTGTGAAACAATCCTGATTCTTACATTGTGTGAATGAAAGATGCAACATCCACTACATTACGACTTGTCAAGATTCACGGGTAACATGTTTAGAGGCCAAGATTCATAAAGGGAGGGGTGGGATTCAAATGGAGAATGGAACTTAGTAAAATAACTTTCTATCTTCTTTCCTTTTACTTCTTTTTTGCTTTCTTACTTTGTTTTCAAATATTACATACATATGTAATCAGACATTATCAACGAGAAAGAATAATATAAACATTATCACCTCACAAGTTACATGGTAGGCTGCTTTTTCCTCAAATTAGTTAGGCTTCTAATTGAATTCTTATTGCAAACATGCATCTAAAACAAAAAATTATTAGAAAGCCATGCTTTGATAATATATTTTTATGGCATATTGCAGCTACAAAGCTTGAAATCTCATCACAACCAGCTTATTTGTCAGTGTCTCAAAATGTTGATGCCCTTCTCAAAGGGGTAAATTATGCATCTAGTGGGGCAGGAGTTCGCAATGATACAGGACTTCACTTCATAAGCAGAACATCTCCAAACCCTCTTCATGACCCATTTACAGGTGGGTAGCCTATTATTAACTTATATTCTATTTTTGAATATTTTAAGATTCAGAGATTATCTTTTGTTGATAAAATAAAAAATTTCAAGAAAACCAAAGAAGCAATCACAGGAAAAATAGGTGAGCCGGTTGCTAACGAGCATTGCAATAAATCCATGTACTCCATTGGGATCAGTAATACACAATATTCTATTTTTGCACTTTTATTACTGATTTTGTTTAAGTTCATGGTATAGAGAGAAAAGGAAATAGATTAGAGATAAAAAATGAAATTCTATATTGATAATAGAATGAAAAGATTGATTTTATAATAGAAAAATAGGCTTATATAGCCAACATTATCAACTAATTCCTAACTAATTTCCTAACCAATTAACTAATCTCTAACTAACAATATTATCTCTAACAGCCCCCGCAAGCTGGAAGCTTGGGATGAACAAAACAATACAATCAAATTCAAATGAAAAATTACAATGAAAATGGTATAACAAATACCATGAAATTGGCTCTACAGGCCTCTAGAATCAATGCCAAATTTAGGCAAAAGCTTAACCACATTGCAGAAGCTCAAATCTTCAATATAGATTAATTTTAGGTAATTTTTAGTTGTTTAGTTTGATAATTTTGTAAATTTGTAGTTAAAATTGTACATAATTGAGTTTGTTTGTGTTTTAGGTGATTGTAGTAAATAATAGTATTTTTGTTCTAAATTTTCATTGATTTGGTGTTTTTATAAGTATTGTTTGAAAAAGAAGAAAAAAAGTTTGAAGAGAAGCAATTTTGAAGTCCCTGGAAGGAATAAACAGCGAAGCATTGGAAATATAAAGTGCAAATTAAGAGAACTACTCTTTGCTAGAATCGTGTGGGAACAAGCTGAAAGTGTGTGAGGACACGAAACTGGCAGAAGCTACTGGAGCTAAAAGGAACTCTCTACAATGATCATGTGGGAACATGTCACACGCGTGTGAGGACACGATGAAGGCAGAAGCTAATTGTCATTTCTGTATGGTGCGTATGAGGACGTAGAGTTATTGTGTTCCCACACGCACTTGACAGCAACCATATAAATACATTTTTTCAGATTTTTAGTTAGAGAGTTATTCACTTTTTTAGTTTCCCTATTCTTCCACTCGAATTTTCTCTCTGTTTCTCTTCTCTCTCTCTTAAGATTCAACTCAAAGGTGGAGCCTAGGGTTCATCTCCATGGAATTCGTCCTTGAGTTTGCATTTTCCTCCTTTTTCTCTTCTCTTTTGTAATGGAGTTCTAAATTTCTTAGGTTAGGTGTTGATGGAACTAAATCTGAATTTTCTGTAAGTACTTTGTTCATTCAATTAAATTTTCATTTTCAATTCAATTGTTTCCTTCTACTCTTAATGCTTCAATTGAATTGGCCACTCAATTGCATGAATCAAAAGCTTCTCTCACAATTGAAAAATTGGGAAAAAGCTTGGATATGAAGCAAACAACATAAAAGATTGATTGCCTAGGAATAGGAATCATTTTTTATGTGATCTTTAGCAATTCTTGAAGTTAATGCATGTCACTATTAGGTTCACCTAAGGAATTAGGGTTCTTAGTGATGACATAGGATCAATTTACCAAGGAATTGGATTTTGGCTAAATCAGTGAATTGGATCATTGAAATCATTTACCATAATTGAATTGAATATTATGAACACTTGCATGAAGTGAGGATTGAGTGAAATCAACCCTAACCATTTTGTTAAAATTCGTATTCCAAATTTGCTGGATTCTTGTTAATTGTTCAATACATAATTCAATTTTCTGGTTTAGTTTTCTAGTCTAATTTTCTGCACTAATCTTAGGTCACTAAATACAATTGATTTTTCTCATTTCAACTAGATAAATCCTCTGTTATTTGGTACTTGATTTATCAATCCCTGTAGATATGATACTCTTACTTACTCTTGAATACTTGCAATAATTTGGTACGCTTGCCAAATACTCATCAAGTTTTCTGGCGCCGTTGCCGGGGTTTGATAGTTTCAATATCAATAGTGCAGTGGATTTTCTAGATTGGATACACTAACTATTTTGATTCATTTCTTCTTTTTCCATTTGTTTGCTACTGACTTAATTATGAAAATGTTTTTCTCTGTGTCCAAGGAAAAGTTTGCAAAGAAAGTTGTATTAATTACTGTTTGATCATGGATCGATACAAATTTGAGGCAACATTTGCTCAGAATGAACTCCTTTTACAGCAACTAGATGCATTACATCAACGATTGGACATTCTTCAATTAAGAGGTAGAAGGACAACTGTTTTGGTTTGTGATATTTGTCAAGGAAACCACCGTAATGGGGATTGTAACACATATGAGGTTGTAAACTTCCTTGAGAATGCACAAAGGCAGCAAAATTGGGATACTTATTCATTCTACCTACAGGAAGATTATGGATATAATCAGAGTGTATTGTGGCAACAACCTCTTCAACCAATTGACATGCAATACCAGCAAGAAGAATCATATGTGCAATATGATGAGCAAGAGATTGCTAGACTTTCTGCATTAGAAAATGCTCTCCTTAAACTAACAGAAGAAAGAATTTCTTTCTCTCAACAAATTTATTTTTTTATGCAGGAAACAAGAGTCTTCATTAAAAAATATTAAGAATAAGATCGGATATACCTATCCAAGCAACTAACTGAAATTCCCCAACGGACATTTGGAGTTGTTATGCAGTATGTAGATGACAATGATGATTGTTTTGAGGAAAATTTAGAAGTTAAGGAGTGTTTGCCAAATTTAGAAGCACAAGGAATTGAATCAGTTGTGAATTTGATAAAAGAAGAGCTGCCAAAGGAGGAGGAAGAGCACAAAGATCCAAAGATTGAGCTTGATCCCCCACCCTTTGATATGAAATATGATGTTTTTCTTGAAGAGGGAGATGCTAAGCTAATGATCATCGGTAGTGGTTTATCAAAAACATAAAAGAGATTGGAGAAAAGTGTAATGTTTTATAAAAAACAAATGAAGAGAAAGTGTTGAGAGTGATTGAAGATCATAAAACAACAATTGGATTAACAATTTCTATTTTGAAAGTTAAAATTGAAGGAGATGAAAGTCCAAAGTTAACAATCCTACAAGTTGTGCTTGAACTATCATGGATAATTGGAGGAAAGCACCAAAGGAAGCTTTTAAAGATCTTGGATGATGGAATAAAATATAATGCAGTAAAGGAAAAGGGAGTAAAATTTGTTTCATGCTTTCACCCACCTTGAAGGAGAATTCTCTGTCAAGCTAATGACATTAAAGAAGCGCTATATGGGAGGCAACCCATAATTCAAAATTTTTTGTTTGATATTTTTTGCATGTTGTTTAACTTTTGTTCATAGGGTTTATTTTGTTAGGAATAGTTCAATTTTAGAAAACTAAGAGTACTATGATATTTTGCTACTTGTTTAAGTGTATTTACATGACTAACAAGTGACATTATGTTGCAGGAAAATGAAGAAAATTATGCAGATGCCTTGAATTGTCTCTTCCAGACTCGTGTTCTCACAAGCTTTGACTTATGTGGGGACACGAAAATGAAAGAGAAAAGAAAAAAAGAGAAGTGTGACAGTAGGTACTCTCTGCCTGTTTTTGGTGAGGACACACCTTATTTTTGTGAGGACACGATTTCTAAATCCATTTCAATAGCCATCACCTCTCATTTGTTCTTAAAAAAAATCAAATAAAAAAAAATGAATAAATATAGAATATTAAAAAATTCTATTGCTTTTTGTTTTAGTTTTCTTTTTCTTTGTATATTTGTAAAAAAAAATCAAATATTTTTTTCCTACTATTTCCTTATTCTTTCCCTTTCTCTATACGTAACCTCACTCCCCTTTCACCATCCCCTTCCCTCTTTCAATTCAACCCTTTTTTTCATTTTCAAATTGCTTGTTCCCATTCACTTAACTCACCACCACCGTCCCTTTTTCGCACAACCCTTCTGCCAAGTGAACAACTTCTTCTCACCGTTTCTTTCTCGCGATTATCCCTTTCTGTGCACATCTGAACCTAAAACTCTTCTCTCATGTAAAATCCTGTCCTTTCCTTTCCCAATCTCACCATTCCTTTCATTCTCACCAATTTCACAATTCCATTTCGCACTTTCGTTCATATACACTGCGCATTATTTCTTTTCGGGTTCGGCATTTGCTAAAAAGGGGTTGTTCACGACTTTTGTCTACTGCAGAAGTGGTTCACTTGGTGTTCATTGTGTTCACAGTTTTAGGGCTTCACAGGTATGTACATTCTTCTTTTTTTTGTCATTTTAATAACTGAGAGAGTGATTGAATGACTGGTTTATTGAATTCCACTGTGAAATTGTTGGAGTGTACGAGTTATTGTCTGTGTCTTCACTATGGGGCATTATTTTGGAATGAATTTGAGCTACAGTTGTGACTGGCTTGGTTGATTTTCTGCTGGAATTGTGAGAGTTAATTGTTCTCTGTGAGATTTTTACCTTGAAATGTGCTTGAATTGTTGTTGGAGTTAAGTTGCATAGAAGATGTTTGCCAAAATTCTTATAAGAATTGCATTCTTAATTCCAAACTCAACATTGCTTTGACATAGCCTTTGCTGTAAAGCTATGTATAGTGATTTCTAACATCTTTGAGTGCATTATTTTAAGGCTGATAGAGAGATTTTGCACCACATTCTGAGGCTGTCACACCATGGTTCACTGTTTTGCACTTGATCTTCATATAGATTCATAGAGTTGTTATGTACATATTCTAAATTGTAGTTGTTGTGTTTAGTTTAGTATTTTGTTCATTCTGTTAAGGAGCTAGTTTTTACCAAATCCCTGAATTTCTTTTTTTTTAATTCCATTCTAATATATTTGATGATAATCTTCTTCCTGGCCAATTTCCATAAGTGTTCCTCAATATTCAATTGCTAATTCTGAACATCTCTTGATTTATTGAAAATTCTTGATCTTTGCTTGATAATTATGTTGGAGTAGATAATTGAATTAGTTGGATTGTAGTCACAACATTACCCTGTGAGGATTTTGGGCCATACACTCTAATTGCTTCTTTGTTTTGTGATTGGCTACTCATTGAGTTTTCATTCTAGAATTTGACCTTGTTCTTAATTGAAATTGCTGCTCATTTCTTCCATATGCATGATTGAGGCATCCTTTTCTTAGATATTGGGCTAAATAGACCACCCTGAAAAATATTTCCCTTTGCTTAGCCCCTTTGAGCCTTTTTCCCATTTCTTCTTTCTAAGCTCATTATAAGTCTCAAGTGAAAAACCATTAATGTCCTTCCTCTTTAGGATTAAAGGATATATGGCACATTCAAGGATGAGTTTCTGAAATTAAGTTTGGGGTTACTTTCTATTTTTGCTTGAGGCCAAGCAAATACCTTAAGTTTGGGGTGGGAAAGCAAAAGCAATTTGCTTTATTTCAAAAATAAAAGAGAAGAAGAACAAAAAAATTGCGCTGTTAAAAAGAGAAGAAAGAAAAACAAAAAAAAAAAACAAATACATTGATAAAAAAACAGAGTTACAGTAAAGAAAAGTAAAAAAAAAAAATTGATGAAAAGAAAAAGAAAAGTTCAAAAAAAGGGGCAAAGAAATGAAATCAAAGGAAGGAAGAGTTAACTTCATACTTAATTCTTGAGCTTATCACATATATCCTTTATTTTCCTACCTTGTCCCAAGCCCCATTACAACCCAAATAAAAGTCCTCATGATTTATGGTTGCACTTGTGTTTGCAGTGGAAGTTTCAGAACATTGTCAAGCCTATGGTAATAAATCTTGAGTGGGTAACAATTATGAGAGAAAACAATACCCTTAAACACTAAGAGTGATGGGGGAAATACTACCTTGTGAGGGTTGTGAATGCAATTCATACTTTTCTTTGTGAAACTTTTGCATATTTTATCTTGCATTGTTTCAAGTTGGATTGAGATATCATGATGCTAGGTACTGCACTTGTTTGATTTGTGATAGCACTTATGCTAATTGTTTGAGGAATGGATTAGAATTGAATGATTAGTTGTGGAAAAATTATGGAGAATTGGGATGTTCACTTGTGGATTTCACCCCTTGTTTTGTCTAGAAATATTCTTGATTGAGCTTTAATTGTTTGCTTGGGGACAAGCAAAATTCTAAGTTTGGGGTTGTGATAAATCCACTTTAGTAGTAGATTTATAGATTAATTTTAGGTAATTTTTAGTTGTTTAGTTTAATAATTTTGTAAATTTGTAGTTAAAATTGTACATAATTGAGTTTTTTGGTGTTTTAGGTGATTGTAGTAAATAATAGTATTTTTGTTCTAAATTTTCATTGATTTGGTGTTTTTATAGGTATTGTTTGAAAAAGAAGAAAAAGAGCTTGAAGATAAGCAATTTTGAAGTCCCCGGAAGGAATAAACAGTGAAGCATTGGAAATATAAAGTGCAAATTAAGAGAATTTCTCTCTGCCAGAATCGTGTGGGAACAAGCTGAAAGTGTGTGAGGACACGAAACTGGCAGAAGCTACTGGAGCTAAAAGGAACTCTCTACAATGATCGTGTGGGAACATGTCACACGCGTATAAGGACACGATGAAGGCAGAAGCTAATTGTCATTTCTGTATGGTGCGTGTGAGGACGCAGAGTTATTGCATTCCCACACGCACCTGACAGCAACCATATAAATAAAGTTTTTCAGTTTTTAGTTAGAGAGTTATTCATTTTTTCAGTTTCCCTCTTCTTCCACTCGAATTTTCTCTCTGTTTCTCTTCTCTCTCTCTCTCTCAAGATTCAACTCAAAGGTTGAGCCTAGGTTCATCTCAATGGAATTCGTCCTTGAGTTTGCATCTTCCTCCTCTTTTCTCTTCTCTTTTGTAATGGAGTTCTAAATTTCTTAGGTTAGGTGTTGATGGAACTAAATCTGAATTTTGTGTAAGTGCTTTGTTCATTCAATTCAATTTTCATTTTCAATTTCAGTGAAAATAAATCGGATATTACTTTTATTCAATTTTCAATAAACGGAGAGATCATATATCTAAGATGGTACCATAGAGCTCTGGTACCAACTTGAAATACTGAATAATTGTATTCTGATTGATTGAAAATAACAAATACAACACACACATATATACAAGCTATGACAGAATCAAATCCCTAGAGTTTTGGGATTAGGATCTACCTAAATAAGGAAACTATACACTAAATCAGGATCAACCTAAATAAGGAAACTATATACTAAATCAAAGGGGAATAACTATCATATCTTTACAGAATATACATAATATCTCAACATATATCTCAACACTCCCCCTCAAGCTGGAGAATACATATCATAGGCATCAAACTTGTCACATATATAGGTTATCCTAGGACCCCCGCAAAGATTTAGTAAAGATATCTGCAAGTTGATCCTTTGAGAAAACTGAGGAAGTCTTGATGACACTGGAGAGGATCTTTTCTCTGATAAAATGATAATAAACCTCTATATGCTTTGTCCTCTCATGAAAAACTGGATTAAAGGAGAGGTATAAGGCTGACTGGTTATCACACATTAGTTCCATAGGACCAACCTTGCAAAACTGAAACTCTTGAATTAAAGACTTTAGCCACAGAAGCTCACATGTGGTGTGAGCCATTGCACAATATTTTGCTTTTGTGCTCGATCTTGCAACAACACTTTACTTTTTACTCTTCCATGAAACAAGATTACCTCCCAAGAAAACACAATAACCCGTTGTTGACCGTCTGTCACTTGCATCACCTGCCCAATCTGCATCGGAATACCAAATAATATTTATATGTCCTCTATCACTGTAAACAAGTCCTTTTCAAGGTGATCCTTTGATATATCTGAGGATCCGCATAACTGCATGCCAATGACTCTCACAAAGGGAGTTAAGGAACTCACTTACAACACTGACAGGAAAGGATATATCAGGTCTAGTCATGGTGAGATAATTCAACTTGGCCACTAGTCTTAGATACCTTCCTGGGTCAGAATATGGCTCCCCTTGGTTAGGTAGAAGCTTCACATTGGGATCCATTGGGGTGTCAACTGGCTTACAATCTGTGAGTCTTGTCTCCTCCAAAATGTCAAGAGCATATTTTCTCTGAGAAATAGCAACACCAGACTTGGACTGAGCAACCTCAATCCCAAGGAAATAGCGCAGAGGACCTAAATCCTTAGTTTGAAAGTGCTCAAATAAGTGCTGCTTGAGAGCCTTGATGCCCTCCTGATCATCACCTGTAATTACAATATTATCTACATAAACCACAAGATAAATGAATTTATGTTTCAGTGAGAATTTAAAGAAAACAGAGTGGTCTGCCTCGCAGCGGGTCATTCCAAACTCCTGTATGACTTTGCTAAAACGACCAAACCAAGCTCGAGGTGATTGTTTAAGGCCATACAAGGACTTCCGTAATTTACACACAAGACCAGACTCCCCCTGAGCAACAAACCCGGGGGGTTGCTCCATATAGATCTCCTCCTCCAAGTCACCGTGTAAGAAGGCATTTTTTATATCCAACTAAAATAAGGGCCAATGTCGCACAGTAGCCATGGCCAAGAAAAGGCGAACTAAGGTCATCTTCGCAACGGGAGAGAAAGTGTCACTGTAATCCAAACCATATACCTGTGTGTATCCCTTAGCCACAAGACGGGCTTTCAATCGATCCACCTGTCCATCAGGGCCCACTTTGACATTAAAGACCCACCGACATCCAACAACAGATTTTCCAGACGGAGGTGGGACAAGTGCCCAAGCATGGTTAGATTCTAAAGCTGTCATCTCATTATCATAGCTTGTCGCCATCCTGGATGGGTTAGGGCCTCCTGTACTGTCTTAGGAATGGTAATAGAGGATGAAGGGAATCAAGCATGTGGTCAGGGTGCAGCGAAAATAAATGGAGTCCCTCCCTTGTTATGATCGTTATGCGAAAACACGAATCAAGGCATAAAAGGGTATAAAACAAAAGGTCATACCTTTTGAGGATTGCAAACGAGGCAATAGCAGCCACGCCTCTAGAGGTGTCCACGCCAACAGCCGAACTAGGAAACCCTCCTCAACTCTGCTAGTAGTGTTTAGAGAGTAAGAGCTACTACTCATATGTCATGGGTAATGCATCTCATGCTCTATTTATAGAGTGGTGGCTAGGGTTTTACCCCCTCACTCACTTACCCCTAACACATATAGGCCTGGCCCATTAGGTTATAATTCTAATCAAATTAGAATTATTATCTTTTCCTAGTGGCTTGTTGTATGCGTGTGACCCAATAAGCTTTTAATATTTGGTTATGATATTAAAATAAAACTCTTTTATATTTAATATCATAAATAGTGAACGGTATCTAGCAATACATCACTATCCAAATATTGAGATTATCAACAACCTTGACGAATCCTATTTTATGATAATTTATATGATCTGTCCCTTTGTCCAAATATCTAATTGAACACAAGGACATGGATTGTGTCAACCTTGTATAGTTCAATTTATGTTTTCTTGATCCCCAAGTAGACTGTACAGAAAATAAATATCTCATGTTTATCCTCCTGAGCATGGCCATGCATTTTGCAGTCTCACTTTATCAAGAGGCCTACAGATATAACTCCTGTTACATAGGAGGGACAAATCCCATCTAGGGCACTCACATTCCACCACATAATTTATTATATCTCAAAAAACAACTTTATGATTACCCTGTTACAGGTAATGTTTGATGATAATTAAAACATATAATTCCTTATGTAGGAATTGTAGTGATTTCAGGTCGAAGGACTTCATATAACACTTATCAATTTAAGAAACGTTCATGACACTTATGTAACAATGCATGCAACGTTCTTAAGGTGGGTCTGTCCAGTACACCATTACTCTTAATGTGTACCCATGTGAGCACATGATATCTCATATCCATGATCTGTGAGATGTGATCATCAATGAACTCACATACTAGTCTAAATGCATCTTTTTCCTAAGATGATACTTGACTAGGGACTATTTAAGAATAGTTCTTCATAAGATCTCACGATCAAGTCATCTACTTGATTTCTTATGAAATTTGAGCTTACTATTCTAAGGACGTTAATGATATTCTAAAAGAATAAGTTGCCTTTATAAAATAACATGATACAAGTGATGGATGTTCATAAACATATAAGTCTCTAGTGCATATTCCTAATAATCTCCCACTTGCATTAGAGACATAACTCTTATGCCTAATGATCTAGTGTGCCCTTCATGCTTTTGCTGCACATGGGTTTTTGTTAGTGTGGTAGAATCAGCGACTGTTTTCCTGCTTGGAATTTTTCCAGCTCATAGTGCCACCATTGAAACAAAACATATAACATGATTGCGATCTTTAATCATCTTTGTCGGTTTGGAAGCTAGCATCAGTGTAACCCTTTACAAGTAACTCTTCCTCACCTCCATATACATATATATATATATATATCAAGAATGGATTCTTAGTTCTTCTCAAGTACTTAAGGATGTTCTTGATTGTTGTCTAGTGACCTTCACCAATGCTTAAAGCATATGATATTTCTGGTCAAGTACATAACATGGCAAACATGATAGACCATATAGCAGATGCATAAGGAATCTCACTCATGCGACCTATCTCTTCTTTACTGGAAGGAGATTGAGCCTTATATAGGCTTATACCATGTGACAGGCAAAATTCCCTTCTTAGAATCTTGCATGTTAAACCGTTTTAACACCTTATCTATGTATGTACTTTGACTTAGGCCAAGTAATCTTTGAGATCTATCTCTATAGATCTTGACACCTAACACATAGGTTGCTTCACCCAAATCTTTCATAGAAAAACAATTTCCTAACAAAGTCTTTACAGACTGAAGGGTAGGAATGTCATTTCCTATAAGGAGTATGTCATCTACATACAAAACCAGAAAAACCACTATGCTGTCACTAACCATTTTGAAGACACAAGGTTCATCTTCACCTTTAATGAAACCAAACTGCTTTAACAACTTCATCAAAATGAAGATTCCAGCTTCTACAAGCTTGCTTTAATCCATAAATGGATCATTGCAACTTACATACCTTTAGGTATAACAAAACCTTCAGGTTGTATCACATACACATCTTCAAGAAGGCTTCCATTTAGGAAGGTTGTCTTGACATCCACTTGCCAGATTTCATAATCATGGTAAGTTGCAAATAGAAAGCAAGATCCGAACAGATTTGAGCATGGCAACTGGGGAAAAGGTTTCATCATAGTCTACACCATGAATTTGCGTGAAACCCTTAGCCACCAACCATGCTTTAAAGGTACTTACATTACCATCCATGTCAGTTTCCTTTCGAAAACCCACTTGCACCCTATGGGTTTTATCCCTTCGGGTGGCTTAATCAAGGTCCATACCTTGTTAGTGTACATGGAATCCATTTCAGATCTCATGGCTTCAAGCCATTTCTCAGATACTAGGCTCAAAATAGTTTCTTGGTAAGTCACTGGGTCATCTTGATCCATTAGCAATACATCGCCTTCCTGAGACACCTGGAATCCATATCTCTCAGGTTGGTGACGTACCCTGTCTGACCTACGCAAGTCTTGTGCTACTTGAGTAGGTGGCTCCACAACACTTCGTGGTATCTGCTCTTGTTCCATTATTGGCTCATTGCTACTTTGTGGTACTTGAATTTCTTCAAGTTCTACTTTCCTCCCACTCATTTTCTTAGAGACAAATTCTTTCTCTAAGAATACAGCAGTCCCAGCGACAAACACTTTGCCTTCGCTAGGATTATAGAAATAGTAACCCATAGTCTCTTTTGGGTATCCCACAAATAAGCACTTATCTGATTTGGGTCCTAGCTTATCTGAAACTTGGAGTTTCACATAAGCTTCACAACCCCAAATCTTCATAAAAGACATACTAGGTCGCTTCCCAGTCCATATCGCATATGGTGTCTTTATGACAACCTTAGATGGAACACGGTTTAGTGTGGAAGCTGCTGTTAAGCCAAGCATGACCCCAAAAGGGAGTCGGGGAGATCAGTATGACTCTTCATAGATTGAACCATATCTAATAGAGTTCGATTTCTCCTTTTTGAAACTCCATTCCATTGAGGTGTTTCAGGAGGAGTGAGGTTGAGATGTTATCCCACACTCTCTTAGATAGTCATCAAATTGTTGGCTTAATTATTCTCCACCTCGATCTCATTGAAGTGTTTTAATAGTCTTGCCAAATTGGTTTTGTACTTCATTCTTAAATTCCTTGAACTTTTCAAAGGACTCAGATTTGTGTTTCATCAGATACACAAATCCTTGTCTACTGAAATCATCAGTAAAAGTGATGAAGTGTTGAAAACCTCCTCTAGCCATTGTGCCCATGGGCCCACATACATCACTATGTATGAGATCAAGAAGATCACCAGCCCTTTCACCTTTTCGGTGAATGGGGTTTTGTTCATCTTCCCCAATAAACAAGATTCACATGTCTCTATTGATTCAAATCAAAAGATTCCAAATAGCCATCTTTATGGAGTTTGGATATGTGTTTCTCATTTATGTGGCCCAAGTGACAATGACAAAGATAAGTTGGGTTCAAATCATTTGTTTTTTTGACCCTCTTAGAACTTATGTTATAGATAGGCACTTCCATGTCAAGAACATATTGTTCAACTTTGCACAACCATATCATTCAAATAAATTGAACAACTATTGTTCTTTATTATGAACGAAAAACCACTCAAGAAACGAAATTAATATGGTAGGCATAAAATAACAATCATTTAGTTCAATAACTAGTCCATTTGGCAAAGTTAAATAATAGGTTCCTACGGCTAAGGCAGCAACTCTTGCTCCATTTCCACACGTAGGTCGACTTCTCCTTTAGCCAATGACCTACTCCTTTTAGATCCTACACATTCACACAAATGTGAGATCCACATCCGGTATCCAATACCTAAGGTGCAGTAGCAGGTAAATTGACTTCTATAACATAGATACTTGAAGCGGAAGTTTCACTTCCCTTCTTGATCTCCTCCAGGTACTTTACACAGTTTCCAATGTCCTGATTGGCCACAGTGGAAACATTTTCCTTCCATAGCTATCCCGCCCCTAGGCTTCAAAGCATGGGTACTAGGCTTATCCTTGCCTTTGTCCTTTGGTTTGAAGTAGGGCTTCTTGAACTTCTTTTTACCCTTGCCTTTTCCAGGTTGGACCATCAATATGGCATTCCCTTTATCTTTATTAATGTTTTTGCTCAGCTGTTCTTAACATGCTCAGTAATTCTGGCAGCGGTTTGCCAAATTCATTCATGTTATAGTTCATGACGAATTGACTATAGCTGTCTGGCAATGATTGCAGGACAAGATCAGTGGCCAACGCTTGGCCTAATGGGTATCCAAGCTTTTCTAGGTTTTCAATGTACCCAATCACCTTGAGTACATGATCACCTATAGGGCGTCCCTTTTGCCAGTCTACATTGATAAAATGCCTTTGAGACTTTAAATCGTTCATGCCTAGCTTGGCCTTGATCAAGTCTCTTTAAATGTACAATCATATTGTACGCCTCCATGTTCTCATGCTGTTTTTCAGCATTCATGGTAGCAAGCATAAGGCAACCTACATCGAGAGCAATATCCAGATGCTTTCTAAAAGCATCCTTGTCAGCTTTCGAAACATTTGTAGCGAGTGTTTCAGGAATAGGCCCTTCTAGGACATGCAACCTTTTCTCATGCCTAAGGACAATCCTTAGGTCTCTATACCAGTCTAGAAAGTTAATTCCAGACAGTTTGTTCTTCCCAAGGATAGATCGCAGTAAAAGATTATTTGTTGTGTTCAAAATTATGCATGTAAGTATCATAAAACATATTTAACAAGGTCTTTAATTGAATATGCCTCCCACTATTTTGATTCAAAATAAGTACCCTCAATATAAAGAATCAGAAAATCCCATCACTAGATTTTCTAGTGGGCCAAGATCCATATTTCACCTAATTTTAAGTCAGCTTTAGCTGATCGCTTAAGAAAAGGTTATTTAGGTAGGGACACACTTCCAATTGCATCTCATACAACTCTTGGATAGTCAGGTGAATAACTCTTATTCTAATTCATCTTATGAATTAATGCCTAACTTAGTGCCTCTAGGTTTTTCAATCCTATTGAATATACCTAGTTAAGTCAAAACCCAATGTTTGATAGTTGGATATTACTTTTTATCCCATTGCGCCTCACTAAAATAGATAAAGGTACCCTGCTTTAGCAGACCCACACTTTAATCGATTCTAGCCTTGCCGAGTGCCATACATTGGAAGGCAAATCATGACTTAATATTAGTGCCTCTAGGTTTTTCAATCTTATTGAATATACCCGATCAAAACCCAATGGTTGACAATTGGATATCACTTTTATCCTTTCGCGCCTCACTAGAATAGATAAATGTACCCTGCTTTAGCAGACCCACATTTAATCGATTCTAGTCTTGATGTGTGTCAGTCATTGGAAGGCAAAACAAGCATTGAGAGATTTGATCGCTTTAATTTTATTTCTTGTTAAACCATTTAATAAAACATACAAACATGCATCTCATACAAATACATGATATGGTTATAGCCTCCTAAAATACCAATACAAAATTACATCACATATAATCTTGAAGTCTCCATCCACATGTCTCCACATGCTCCATTGACTCCATGTCTTCCCGGATATATTACATAACAAGAAGAAACCTCATTTAACATACGAGGGGATAGGGATGAGAAGAGAATTATAAGAAGAATGTTAAGAGGTAAGGGCACGACACGCAGGTCGTATTTTAAATTAAAACAACTAAGGCCATAACCAGTCATCATGCAAACTCAACATCCATTGATTGTAAAACGAGTGATATAATAAGATGTATATATTAAGCGAGGTTGGATTACGCGCATACGAAATAACAAACTACGCAGTGTAGCACGGGGATTAGATTTGATAAACACTTAACCAATCATCAATATGTGTCTCGCATCAAACGAATACTTCACGAACCTGTAAACAGGTAAGTCCCTCATATCATTCGAATACGCTCTTGTCAGCAAATTGATAAGTGGCATGTTTATCGCAGCCAACATTTGAGTCGAGACAAGGTTTCAACAATTGAACCCTTTGACGCCCAAGACATGAACTCTTCATGTTCCCATGGGACCCTCTAACACTAGAACATATAAATATATATACATCGCACATAAAGCAATCAATAAGGGAATCAAAATAACTGAAACGCGCACCTGTGCTTCACCTGCGCCCAGCGTAGGTGAAGCGTATGTTGAGTCTCAATTTATCATTAAGAATTTAATAATGATTGAGCCACATATTTCCAAGTTTTAATGAACAACAAATTTGACTAAGTTACAAGAATAACTGCCTATGCTATTAACGTATACTTTGAATTCAGCAAGCTAATCTCTTTACGTCATGAAGACTTTCTGACGTGGCAACTGTCTGAAGAAGTGAGACCATCTGAAATGGTCATCTGTCTAAAGAAGTGAAGCCGTCTAAAGATTCAAGCTATCTGAAGATTAAAGTCATCAGAAGGTTGAAGTGTCCTATTGTCTGAAGAAGTAGGATCATCTGAAGTGGTTGTTCATCTTAAGCATGTTATCATCTAAAGCTCAGAAGAACAATCTGAAATGGTATATCATCTGAAGCGTAACATCCATCTGAAGAAGATGTTTTGTCTGAAGTGAAATATCATCTGAAGTCATGAGACCATCTGAAGACATTGTCAGCATCTGTTTATCTGAGATCAAGTTTCGTCTGAAGAGGAGAAGCCTCTGAAGAGATTTGATGAAGATATTTCTTTGTCAACGCCTTCTGAAACAAGATTGTGGTCTAACCTATTTAAGGCAAACAAAATGGGAACTTTTCTGGATATTCAAATTTCTATCACTTAAGAGGAAAGTTCTGAGCATCGCAGCATTTGTAGAAGTCAGAATAGGCCTGCTCTGTTCTGCATCCTTGTACTGTGTCAGAAGCTATCAGAGATCATTTCACAACAGGATTATTTGCATCTCTAACAGTTGCATTGAGTGTGTCTCATTCCTGTGCTTATAAATAGCTTCGTTCAAGAACAATACAAGACAGAGCTGGCTGGTAGAAAAACTAAGAAAAAGCTCACAAGAAAATCATTCAAAGAGTCGAATCGCTGCATCAGTTTTTCTCTGAAAAACTTACTCTATTTTCATTGTAATTGTACTCATATCTTCATATCCTGAGTTCTACTCAGTTATCTTGTACAATTCTGAGTTTAAGCTCTGAACTTGTTCATAGTTGCTTAGCTTAAACTTATTCCTTGTAAACATTTGGGATTGAGCCTGAAGAGGCTTGCTTGTTAAAGAATACTTGGTGTAGAGCCTGAAGAGACTTGTTGGTTAAAGAATACTTGGTGTAGAGCCTGAAGAGGCTTGGCAGAAAAGAATACTTGGTGTAGAGCCTGAAGAGGCTTGACAGAAAAGAATACTTGTAATCTTGCGGGATTAGTGAAAATCGAGAAGCGTGTTTGCACTGGGACTGGACGTAGCTCACGGTTGAGTGGGTGAACCAGGATAAATTCCTTGTCTAAGTATCTCCATCCCTTATCTCTTTCAATTCATTTTATGTACTAACTTTAAGGGGATTGAACTTGTATTTATATAAACTGAATGTTTAAAGATCTTCAAGAAAATAAGTTTTCATACTGTCTGAAACCTTTCAGGAAGAAGATGAACTTCAGACAAAGCATTGTCTGAACTGAAAGTGAATCTTCAGATTGTACTTCATCTGAAAACGTTTCAGACAAAAGACAAACAAGTTCAAATAAACATTGCAGTGTCTTGAACTTTATCTGAAAAGCTCTCTTTGTGAAAAGGTTTCCATAATACGTCAAGTTATATATAGAAACACTATTCAATCCCCCTTCTAGTGTTTCCCTGTGTCTGTTACAGTTGGTATCAGAGCTTAACCTCGGTTTAAGCATCTTACAGTGCTGAGGGAGAAGATCCTGATGGAAACCTCCACAAGCTACAGTCACTATATAACAGAGGGAGCGTCAGTGACAAGGCCTCCAGCATTCAATGGAGTGGATTATCACTATTGGAGAGATCGAATGAAGTTGTTCATTGAGAGAAACAACATTGATCTTTGGGATGTAGTCACTGATGGTGATTATATTCCCATGCAAAGTGGTGTGCACATTCCTAAGTCTGAATGGACCTACGAGCAAAAAGTAAGGGTGCAGCTTAATGCCAAAGCCAAACTCTACTTAGTCTGTTCTTTGAACAAGGCAGAGTATGAAAAGGTTCATGGCTACAATTCTGCCAAGGAGATCTGGTATACTTTGGCGTCAGCTCATGAGGGGACTGAGAACGTCAAACAATCTAAGATTAGCATGCTTGTTCATCAATATGAGATGTTCAAGATGCAAGAGTTTGAGACCATAGACCAGATGTATGGTAGGTTTCAGACCATAACAAATGGACTGAAGTCATTAGGAAAGACCTATGAATCTGGAGATAATAATCGAAAGATTCTAAGGAGTCTCCCTAAGGCTTGGAGACCAAAAGTAACTTCCATTCAATAGGCTAAGGACCTTAACTCTCTTAGAATGGAAGAACTGTTGGGTTCTCTGAAAGTCCATGAGTTAGAACTTGGAGAAGATGCACCTAAGAAAAAATCCCTAGCTTTGAGCTCCAGGTCTAAGCAGCTTAGGGATAGCAGCATGAGATCCAAGCAAGAAGAAGTCTCAGAAGGTGAAGAGGATTCAGATGATGATTCTGAAGATGACGAGGATCTTGCCTCATTGGACAGAAGGATCAAGAGAATGCTTCAGAACAGAAGAAGAAGATTCTCCAAGTCCAAATCTTGTAAGATAGGTAAAGACCCTATCTCATCTGATAAAATAACCTGTTATGAATGTAAACAGGAAGGGCACGTGAGAGTTAATTGCCCCAAGCTAAAGAAGTCATTAAAGAAGAAGAAGAAAAAGAAAAGTCTCATGGCAACATGGGAAGATTTGGATAACTCTACATCAGAAGAGGAAGAAGAATCTTCAGATGAAGCAAACCTCTGCTTGATGGCAAACCATTTAGCATCAGAAAGTCCAGAATCTGAGGTAATCCCTCAAACTCTTCAAGAGCAATTTGATGATCTGTTTGAAAGTTCCAAGGAACTTTTCAAAGAGTATAAGGAACTCTCTAAAGCATACACTGAAGTATGTAACAAAAATGAAGCTTTTCAAACAGAGAACCTTATGCTTAAAGAAAAGCTTCTGGAACGAGAAGTTAGTAGCTCCAAAGACCTATCTGAAGAAAATAAAAAACTTCAGAGAAAGGTTGAGGAACTTACGACAGATCTAGCCAATTTTGTAGAAGGAACTAATAATCTTAACAGATTACTGGGAACTCAGAAAAAGTTTAAAGACAAAAGTGGCTTAGGTCTCTCTGATAGAAAATCATCAAACTCTTCAAATTTTCTAAGGCTAAAAAGGTAAGAAAGAAAGGTAATGGGTATTTCCATCATGACAAACCTGGACATCATATGTCTGAGTGTAAGCACAAAAGGAAGGAGAAACCCAATACTAACAAAGGTGGACCCAAGAAAATATGGGTACCAAAGAACTTTATTGTTTCTCTTGCAGATGTGTTAGATAAATCAAAGAAGACACCAAGAATCACCAGAGAGGGATGGATGCGTGCAGCCCTTGATGGAAGGAAGATGTATGTGCCAAGACCTTAGATTCAAGGTTATTGGAATGGCCACCCCTGGCAAGGATTAGCAAAGGGAAGATCACTGGTGAAGGAAATGTTGAGTCTCAGCAAGAGCAATATTCAGCGCAACAGCATGTTATTCATAGCCCCTATGGGTAACATATAAATTAGTTGTTGAATATTATTGGCCTAAACTAGTTTTCTATCTGAACTCATTTTCATTTTCCATCTGAACCATGCATTATCTGAATTAAGTGTGCTTTTATGTAAAACATGCATTGTCTGAGCATGACTTCAGTCTAAAGCACACTGGTGCAGTGGCAATCTGAGACATTTGTCAATCCATCATTTCAAACATAAGCTTTCCATTGAAAAGTGATTCTCTGCAAGGAAGCCAAGTTCAGAAGCTGAACAAGCTTTGAAGGAGATTCCTGTTGAAGATGTTGCTCTAAGTCAGTCTGAAGCCATCCTGATCTTGAACTTCAACAAGTGGCTGCCTGAGAAAATGCCTTGAAAGAAGCTAAGAAAGTCAAGGAGAAAGAAGCTCGAGACCATTCACTTGTTGTTGCAGTACAACAAGCAACCTTAGAAAATGAGAGGTTGGAGCAAGCTACCTCTAGTCTGAAGAAAGTAAAAGCTAGAAATTTTTTTTCCAGAACAACACTGGGCAAGAAGAGTTTAATGCATCTGTCAAATCCCATATTCTCAAGGCCAAGGAAGATCTATTTGCACTGATCAAGAAAAAGCCTTGTTAGAAAAGGATTGATAGTCCATGATGTGTTGCCACACACATTGTGTCTAAAACTGTGTTTGCTCAGATAATAATATGAGTTGTCTAAATGTTTGCATTATCTGATTGATTTCCATGCATAAAGGTGGAATATTAATATATGTTCTTGATTATCTTATATGCATGAATTTTATGAGCTCTAATATTTGCGCTCTGATATGCTTTCTATCATTACTCTGATACATTCAGTAATCATTTGATACGCTAAGTTTATAATCTTTTGCTCTGATGCACTTCACCTTAAAAGCACCGATTTCATTTGGTTATGTTCTGATCACCCTTTTGATTGATGACAAAAAGGGGAGTATTAAACTAACCAAAATCTGAAGTGTTAGTGTTTTTCAGAAAGCAAAAGGAAGTGCCTGACTCAGGGGAAGCCAGGGGGAGCAACGAAAACTTAAGTTGTACTTAAGATGTCTTAAGTGTTGAGTCTCAAAGGATTAAATATATGAAATTAAACATATTTGAGTCTTACTCTCTTAGGTTTTAATGAACAACAAATATAAAATATAAAAAGTATTTATATGATACTATGCTCTCACAGGATGTTTGATGAGCATAATTTCACACATACTTTGCACCTTCAATTGCAGCTTTCTTAGAGTATAATTGTAATCAAATTCATTGTTATAATTGGGATTTACCAAATTGGACTTAATGGGCTTTAACTAGAAATGTTGTTTAAATTCGGATTTTTAAGCCAACTGACCTACCTGTCTTGTCTTGATGATATCTGGAGCTTCAGGTGTCCGATTGAGGTGATTCCAGTGGAATTGAAAATCTAACTTCCGGGTCTTTAATTTGATAGGTTATATGACTATATTCCACTGAGCGACGAGGTGTGCAGTTTCAATTTGAAGTTGACGTTCAGAAGCTGTCTGAAGCTTAGCGGGAAACAACAACCTTCTTAAGTAGTTTCTGATATAGTTTTGGTATTTTGGGCCTGAAACCTGTTAAGTCTGGGCCCATTTTACCTCTATCATTAGATTAATCTTGTGGTTTAGGAGGAATTGTATAAATAGATGCAGCTACAATTTTGTTACGGGGCTTTACTCATTTTACACAGATTGAAGTTAACGAGACATTTGCTCTCCCTTCTCTCTGTTTTTTCTAGGTTTTCTTCTTCTTCTTTTTCTGCATTTTCATTTTGCTGTTCTTCCTCTTTTGGATTGCAAAACTCTTGAGGATGATTCTTGAGTGATTTTACATTGGATTTTGAGGTTCATTTTAACTCAAATTCGTATTTCAATTTCTGCAGTAGATTCAATTTCATCTTCTCCTTTAGAATTCTGGTTTAGTTTCTTGAGTTGTATTTAACGCTTGTTGATGATTCAATTTTTTTCTTCACTAAGAATTCTGGTTTAGTTTACTTTATTCTAAACAACCAACTGTTTGCTTAATTCAGGAGGTAAAGGATTAGAAATCTCATACCAGTACGCTTAGTCTGGTTAGCAAGTTCGCTTAGTTCTTGAGTGAGATTATTGTTGAATTGATTGACGCTTGTTCGGTTGATTCGAATTTGTTCTGGAAATTGAGTTCGATGTAGTTTTAACCGATTGAAGGATCCAATTGTGAATGAACAAGAGAATCAATATGTTTTCTTACATCGTTTATTCTTTTTCCTTTACTGTGAATTTCTGTTCTTAAACAACAACCAAAAACCCCCTGTTTCTGTTACGTTCTAAAATTCTGCACTGTTAAGACAATCCCTGTCTTAAGATGGTCCGAAGCCTTAAGACAATCTGAAGTCTTAAGATCGTCTGAAGTCTTAAGACCATCTGGAGTCTTAAGATCATCTGAAGTCTTAAGATCATCTGAAGTCTTAAGACAGTCTAAAGTCTTAAGACCGTCTGAAGTTCTGTCTTAAGATTGTCTTAAGTCATTTGTCTTAAGTTCGATCTGAAGTTCTGGTTCTAAATTTTTGGTCTGAAATCTGATATTCTGTATTGCAATTGAATTCCTTGAGAGACGACTTTGGGTTATCTAACCCTCTCTACACTTTAATTCATATTATTTGATTGGGTACGACCTCGATCAAATTGGCGCCGTTGCCGAGGAATTCAATTCAAATTCAGTTTACAGTTTCAGTTCTGTTTTGGAACTTGCTGAACTTTCTGAACTTCTGTTTTTCTGAGTTTTTTCAGTTCTGTTTTGTGTAGTTTGTGTCTATTTTGTGTTTGTAAGGTTAGAGTCAATTTTAATACTATGTTTTTGTTTAGCTAACGTTTGGTTTGTGCAGCTGTAGTGAATTTCCATAATTCAGATTCTGGTGATACACTTAACCTTGCTAATTTACCATTTCTACTGTCTGAACTTTCCTCTTGCTGAGCAGTTTCTATTTTGAGTTGTGTTGTTTTTGAGTCATTGTTTTAGTGTGTTTAATCATTGTATGATGGTTTAGGTATTGTTTAGATGAAGTTAGGATTGATTTGGTTTGATTCAGATTGAATTGCATAAGTTGCTGAACTTGCTGTTGACTTTTCTATTGTTGACTTTTGCAATTGAATCTGACTTTTTGTTTAACATAGTTAGAGATTGAATTTTTGTGCCAATTTTTGTATCCACATTTCTTTACGGTTAATATGAATATTAGATACCCCAGTTGCTGTTAGATAAGTCCTGATTGTGAGATACACTTTGTACTGGCTTATTTTGACCTGTTGACTTCAATTGGACATAATTTGAGCTAGGAAGTGTCAGAATTTCACATATTTTATATGCTTTTGGGTAGAAGAAGCTAGTTAGACTGCCTTAGGTATTTTTGGTACTTAGGCTTTGAATTTTGTCTGAAATTTTTTGTGGTTGTTTCCTATGTTAATATAGTGCTTTCCATGTATCCATTTCATTGGTTTCTGCTCATTTGATATAGGCTTGCCTTTATATGCTGACATGTTGTATGCCTCATTTTGTGCATTTTTGTGTGCATTTGGTGTATGACTAGAGCAACCCAGGTATCCTACATTCATTTGATCCAGAAATTGATAAGACATATCATAGGTTAGTTAGAGAGTCTAGGATTCCATCTGTGCATAATTATGTTAGCGATAGTGAGTTGTCTGATAGTGTGTATTCTGCTGTTTCTTTTAGTGATAGTGAGGTCTGTTTCTATATTTTCTTCTTCTTCTTTCCTTGAGTCTGATTTTAATTCTCATATCATGGCTAAGAGGACCTTGAGAGAGCTTGCTAGCACCTGATGTTAATATTCAGACTTTATGCATGCAATACCCTGATTTAGATGTAGCTTGTTGAGCTAAAGTCTGGATTGATATTATTTGTTGCCCCAAGTTTCATGGTCTTGCAGGTGAGGATCCACATAAAAACCCTCAAGGAGTTCCATATTGTTTTATACCACCATGAGACCACCTGGAGTCTTGAGGATCACATTAAGCTGAAGGCATTTCCATTCTCCCTGCAAAGATACAACAATAGACGGCTCTATACTACCCTTCCACCTGGATCCATACTAGCTGGGACAACTGAAGAGGATGTTTCTTGAGAAATTTTTTCCCAAGCATCTAGAGAGTGACATCAATCAGAAAAGAAATCTGTGGTATAAGGCAAATGGATAGAGAAAATTTATAGGATTACTGGGAGAGATTTAAGAGGCTTTGTGCTAGCTGTCCACATCATCAGATACATGAGCAGCTTCTCATCCGTATTTCTATGAGGGACCTTTTAAACATGGATAGGCAAATGATTGATGCAGCCAGTGGAGGAGCTTTGGTGGATAAAACTCCAGTCGCAGCAAGGCAATTGATTGAAAATATGGCTTCTAATAACCAACAGTCAATACCAGAATCAATTCAGTAGCTTTGACCAGAGGATTTATGAGATGGAGACTACTTATGCTGCTGATCATAGGAAGCTGGAAAGCAAAGCTTGATTTGGCTTCCTTGGTCAAGCAGATGGCAGTGTCTCAGAAGGTTACTAAGCTCTGTGGGATTTGTACTTTTGCTGATCATCCCACTGATGCCTGCCCCCACCTTACATGAGTCTGAAGGAGATGATGTTGTTCCTGTTCCTCCTCAAGCTTATGCAGTAAATATATATGGTTCTGGCAGACCCCCCTCAGCAGAAACAATATAATCAGGATCTTTCTTCCAACAGGTATAATCTAGGTTGAGGAATCATCCAAATTTGAGATGGGGGAATTCTTCTCAGCAGCAGCTACCACAACAGTTTTATGTACCCTATGAGTCACATGCTGCTGGTCCTAGTAGACCCTACCAACCTCCACACTTGCAAGCAGCAGCAACCTCCACCACCAGCCACTGCACCTTCCAAGAGTGAGCCTTCCTTGGAAGAATTAATGAGGCAGATGGCAGTCAACAATCTGAATTTTCAGCAAAGGACAGAAGCAACTATTCAGAGCCTGGAAAATCAGATTAGTGAAATGGCCTACCACTATTAATAAGCTGTAGTCATAGGGTTCAGACAAGCTTCCTGCTCAGACAGTTGTCAAACCCTTAGTAGAATGTTAGTGCAATCACCTTGAGATCAGGTAAGAGTCTGCAAGTGTCTGAAAGGCAACAGTCTGAACAAGAAAATGAGATTATTACAGCTTCAAACAGTACAGCTTCAGCAGGTCCTGTTGAAAAAGTACTGTTTCAGCAGGTACAGCTTCAGACAACCCTGAACATGAGCGAGCTTGTCCTAGTCCTTTGAGCAGCCCCAGTTCCTCAAGCACTGTGAAACCTTCTATTCCTCTTCCATTCCCTCAGAGAGTTAGCAGAAGAGTAAAAAATTGGAGATGGCTACAAGGAAATTTTTGGAAACTTTCAGAAAAGTGGAGGTCAATATACCCCTACTTGAGGCCATAAAGCAAATTCCAAGATATGCCAAGTTTCGAAGGATTTGTGCACCCATAGGAGGCGGCTGAAGGGCAATGAGAGGATAAGTATGGGAAGAAATGTCTCTGCACTTATTGAGAGACCAGTTACTCCTATCCCTGAAAAATGCAAGGATCCAGGAACCATTTTCTATTCCTTGTGTTATAGGCAAGTAACAAGTTTGATAATGCTAATGCTTGGACTTAGGAGCATCTATTAATGTTATGCCCTTATCTATTTTCACCTTTTTGTTCCTTGGTCCTTTGTAGGTTACAAGTGTTGTCATTCAGTTGGCAAATAGGAGCACTACTCACCCTGCAGGTCTTATAGAGGATGTACTGGTTCGTGTGAATGACCTCATCTTCCCTGCTGACTTTTATATATTGGATATGGAGGGAGAAGGAGATTCACTCTTGGTGCAGCCCCATAATCTTGGGCAGGGCCCTTCCTGAAGACAGCAAGACTAAGATTGATGTTCATGCAGGCACACTTACCATGGAGTTTGGAGGATAGTGTGGTTCAGTTTAACATTTTAGATGCTATAGAAGCATCCCATTGAGGACCATTCTGTTTCCACATTGATATGCTGCTGAACTTGTAGATAATAGTCTGTCAGAGTTTATAGGGGAATTGGATTTTCCTAACTTGTCTGATTTCAGTGATGTCTACACTTGTGATTTCTGTTCTGATTCTTCTAAATGTAGTTATATGTGCTGAGATAGATGAGTTCAGATCTGCTGATAGTTCTGATTGTGTTCATTTTTCAGCAGGTTCTGATGATGTTGATTTTTCAGCAGGTTTTGGTATTGATACGCCAGTAGAGCAAATTGAGTCAGAATGCACAGGCTTGATTACAACAATTACAAATACATCTGAATTGGTTGATTTGCAGATGGTAGAGGTTTCTACCCAGTACGGAATTGCTGCCTTCCATTGTCCAGCCTACCATCACTGGAGATGAAGCCACTTCCTTCTACCTTAAGTATGCATACTTGGAGGATGAGCAGAAGCTTCCCAGTGATTATCTCCACAGCTCTTTCAGATGATCAAGAGCAGCAGTTATTGCATGTTATTAGAGAACGCATGGAGAGCTCTTGACTGGACCTTGGCGGATATCCGGGTATTAGCCCCTCCATGTGTATGCACCGTATCTTACTGGAGGATGGGGTAGTTAAACCTGTGAGACCAGCCTCAGAGAAGGTCTGGAATCCCAAGATTCTTGACGTGTATCCAAGAAGGAGGTCACCAAGCTGCTACAGGCCGTGGTAATCATATATCCCATAACAGATAGCACTTGGGTTTGAGCCCGGCCTGGTTACAAGTGGGTACCGAAGAAAGAAATTCTGGGATACAGTGTAACGAATGAGAAGGATGAGCTGATTCATGCTAGTCGCGTGCAGAACAGCTGGCGAGTCTGCATTGACTACAGGAGGCTCAACCTGGCAACCAGGAAAGATCAATTCCCACTTCCTTTCATTGATCAGATGCTAGAGCGCCTGGCAGGTAAATCATGTAGAAACACAGGGAAACACTAGAAGGGGGGTTGATTGAATAGTGTTTCTTAAATAACTTATGAAAGCTTTTCGCAACAGCTTTTATAATGAAATTTCAGACAGGTTAAAGGGGCTGTCTGAAGTTTCTTAAGACATGTTCTGAAAATAGTTTTAAAACGTTTCTTGCTTTTATAAATTATCTGAACAGTTTTTCAACACCCTTTGATTAGAAATAACGAATTTTGACAAGAGATAAGGGTAAGAAAACTTAGCCACAGAATTTTATCCTGGTTCACTCACTACCACTGTGAGCTACGTCCAGTCCCAATGCCAACAGCACTTGGATTTTCTCTAATCTCAACAGATTACAAGTATTCTTTTACAGTCAAGCCTCTTCAGGCTCTACAACCAAGTATTCTTTTCAGTCAAGCCTCTCCAGGCTCTTACAAACAAGTATTCTTTAGACAACAAGGCTCTCCAGGCTCTTACAAATAAGTATTCTTTAGACAACAAGCCTCTCCAGGCTCAAAAACCAGTTTTACAGAGAAAAGATTGTTAAGCTCTAAAACTAAACCAGTTTGAAGCTTAAACTGTTACAATGTACAAATAACTGAGGTATACTCAGAATATATGAAATGATGTACAAAGAATTTTTATCAGAGTATGTTTTACAGAGTAAAACTAGCCAGCGTTTTGTTTCTCTTGAAAATGTAATCTCTTGTTCTTTTCTACTCAATGATCTTCAGATGAAGGGTATTTATACCCAGTTCTTCAATCCGTTGAAAAATCACCGTTTAGAGATATCATTTAATGCTTTTTAATACGTGTGAGACATGCTCCTGAGCATTCTGTGCGTTCTGAAACTTTTCTGACAGCGTCCAAGGTTGCTGCTGACAAAAGCTGCCACAACTGTTGCTGCAAAACTGCGCTGCAGAGATTTCCCAAATGGTGTATGAAATTCAAACAACCCAGGAAAGGTCTCTGGTCTTTGCCAAAATAAGCCTTGAAAAGTTGCGTGCAGCAGAGAGGAGATTTTGACTCTTCAGAACTCAGACAAGTCTTCTCACAACTCTCAGCAAGATGTGCCACGTCATAAAATACGACTTCAGACGGCTTCAACACTTCAGACAGGTTGAACCCTTCAGACGGCTTCAACACTTCAGACAGGTTGAACCTTCGGATAGCTTCAACACTTCAGACAGGTTGAACCTTCAGACGGCTTCAACACTTCAGGACAGGTTGAACCTTCAGACAGTCTTTATTAAGATTAACAGTGGCTTGCAGAAATCATAGATAAAACATTAAAAACATATGTATCCATGATAATTCTCTTAACCAAATTTGGTTAAACATTAAAATTAGGATTTGAGCTGTCTTAAATCATCATATTCTTCCTTATGATATTTTTTAGACTCAACCTTCTCCCCTTTTAATGATGACAAATTTGCTTAAAATAAATAAATCTGAAAGGAGTTTTAAATTATCATGAGTGTAATATAAGTATAAACTCCCCCTCAGATAAATACTTCTCAGGTCTAACAGTTTCTGATATTTCTCAAATACTCCCCTTGAGACCTGTAACCACTTCAGATTCAGATTGTTAGATTTTAATACTCCCATATTTGTCCATCAATCAAAAGGGACTTCAGAGCAATAATCACCAAATCAAGATCAATAATAATAATCAGATCAGACAATATAATCAAAGCAATCAGAGCTTATAAAAACACATGATACCAACAACTGGTTGTATAAAAGCAAAGTTCAGAAAAACAAAAAAATATAGAATCTGAAAATTAACACAAAAACTGAAATAACATCAGACTGGCTACACATCATAGACTATCCATTATCTTCTCAGCAAGGCTGCTATCACTAAAGCAGAAATCTCTTTTATAGCCTTGTCAATCTTAGAGATAACAGTAGCCTTCAGTTCTTCTTGCCCAGTTCTAATCTGCAACTGTTCTTGGAGAATCTGATCCTGTTTAGCAACCAAATCATCATTCTTCTTCTATAATCTCTTTGACTTGCAGTTTCAGTCTTCTGTTCTCTTCTTCAGGGTCCTTCTCACCTCATATAGCACAATCTTGATGCTCTCATGATAGAATATGAAAACCATGAACCCTTATGGCAGATGATAGTCTTCAGGATGGCTGACAGCAAAGTGGAACTTATGAATTGGAATCATGACAGGCCAATCCTCTGTGAAAGAAGCCATAGGGAATCTGCCTCTGACATAATGATAATCTACAAGAGTAGAGGGCACCAGGATATGTCATGGAGTCTTCATCCTGTCCTGAAGTACCAGAAGAAGATCCAGCACCTTCTCTGATATTCCAGTAGGATGACCACATCCAATCCCTGGAAGAATGATCTAAGCCTCCACCTTGTTTCTTGATCATTGCAGGGAACTTCCTTATTCCAGGCAGCTTCAGACAAGAACTCATACATCTGCAGATAATAAGATAAGTCTTGAGCTCCTTAAACTTGTCTTCAGGGCCTTCCTCCAGGGATACCTGGGAATGATTCTATCAGGGTACACTAAGATCTTTATGGATGCCTGATGGAAATTGCCCTTGGGGGCCTGTACCCTCTCATGCCTACCAGCTTCAGATAGTCCCTTTCAAACAGCTCAGCCTCTGTTGATAGTTGCCTAGCAAAGCTCCAATCCTCATTGGACAGCTTCAAAGAGTCATTAGAAAAAGGGTTAAGAGGAGCCACTTATGAGCAGGGCCTTTACCCTTTCTGAGCTTCTTCCAGCTGACCATAATATACCTTATCTGAACTTCCTTGGTACTTTGCTCTTACTTTCAGCTGCAGTCTGCTTGATAAGACCTTGATGCAGAGAGATAGGGGGCTCATCTCTGAAGTACTGAAGCTCTTCAAATAGATTAGGGAATTTGGGAACCCTGACCCTTTCAGTAAACAGGCCTTCATACCTGATGTGTGGAACTTCAGAGGCTAACTTAAAATGCCAATCAGTAAGGGGCCATGCATAGGGGTCAAAGTAGGTTCTGTGAAGAAATCCCTACTTTTAGGACCTAGCCTCAGCTGCTCAGGCAGCATACCTCCCTTCCAGACTTGAGAATGGCCTTCTTCATGTTGATCTTCTAAGAAATCTTCAGACTGTGTAGCTTCTGAAGATGATGGGGATGATGATGGTGATGGTGCAGATTCTTCTTCTTGAATCTATGAATCCTTCTTCTCAGGTTCAGTTACAACCTTCTCTTCTTCCTCTTCTCCTCTTTCTTCTCAGGTGAGGATGGTGGAGATGGTGTAACATTGTCAAACCTCACTTTGAGCCTTTTTGCAGGAGGCTTCACAACCTCAGATTCAGATTCTTTTTCTTCTCTTCTCCTCTTGAAAAAGAGGTTTACTTTAACGAAACTTTGGTACTTACCAACTTCATCCATTTCCTCAAGCTGGCTGGCAGAACTCCTTGTTACTCTGGCAGGTGGTGCAGGGGCTGTCTGAAACAGCTTTGTCCTTGCCCTCTTCCTTTGCTGAGCACTTGATCTTTTCCTTTTCTTAGATGCTTGGGCTATAGTAGCTAGCCTACCATCTTCAGCAATAGCAAGTGAGAGGCCACAGCTATAGCATAGTCAGATTTTTCTTGTTCTGCCTTCTTCTCCAACTCTTCTTGCTCTAATGCAGTACAAGAGCTGCTAATAATAATCATTCTTCAGGATCTGATGAGCATGCACATAGCGGCAGTGTGTTTATCATTTTCAGGATCTGATGGACATGCAGCTAAGGGTTCTGCTGGTACTGCCTCAGAGTCAGCAATCTCAGCCATCTCTTGAGCTTTTCCTTCTGGTTCAGAAGTAGGCTTAGGACAGAGGCTTAACAGCTTCAGATGTCTGACCCACAATTTCAGACGACTTTGTCAGAGCCTTCTGAACAGGTTCAGATCCCTGAGTCTGTAAAGCTTCCAGAGAAACTTTTGCTGAGCTCCTCACAGGGAGTTTCTTTCTCTTCTGCTGGGGGAAGGCTTGGAAGGCTTGAACTCCTTCTTCCTTATATCTCCCTGAAGCTCATCCTCAAGGACTTCTAAGGTTGTTCTCCTCCTTGCAGCTTTCTCAGACAGAATGCTCTCCTTCAGAGAGGGAGATGGAGGCCTTGGAGTCAGCTTTATCTGCATGCTCTTCAGGTTGTTCTCTCCAAAGAAAACTGGGCCTTTGTGATCAAACAACCTTTCTATGGGAACCTTGAAGTGCAGAAGGATTTTGTGATGAGAGTGTTGTGGGGAAGACTGGATGCAGAATCTCTGATCTTCTTTTGCATGTGAAACAGAAGGATGCTGGGAAGATTCATCTTCTTTTTCTTGATCAGGTTTATCAGACAGAACCTCTCCAGTTCTGAAACATGATCCCTGCTTCCACTCTTAGGGATTATGGTGTTCCCCAAGATAGCATGAAGAACCCTGACTTTCTCCAGCATGTATTTTGCATTCATGCTCTCTGGTTCTTCTGTTCCATACAGCAACTTGGTGAACTCCTTGTGCCCACCTTTCTTCACCTCCCAGCCTGGAGTGAAGGTAACACCTTCAGCTTTCACACCCAGAATGGTGGAAAGAATCCCTTCATCAACGAACACAGGGATACCAAGCACAGTAGACTTGATGCTGGTATATACTCCCTTAGAGTTGGGAATACCTCTAGCATAAGTCCAGAACTCCACCACACTTTGTTCATGCCATGCAGTGTAGATGTTCTCAAAGAATGGAGTCCATCCTGCTCCATCAAACTCACCAACCAAGTCCATACCAAGGTCTTGAAGCTCCTCTAGGTTAACACCCTTGGTTCTGACCACATTTCTTGCAGAAGATGCCTTAGGTGCCATTGTTGTTGCAGAGAAAAAGCTTCGAGAGAGAGAGAAAACTTTCTTGACTGTTGAAGAGAGAGAGATAGTGTGAGAGCTGTAAAAACTTCCTCGACACACTTACTGTGTATTTATAGACCCACGATGCAATGATTCTCTGTACCGGCTGCGCAGACTTCGGGTAACGTGCGAAGTGGAAGAGACAAAACTTTAAAATAATGGAAATCAACCGTCTCAGATAGCCACGTCAGCAGTTATTTCAGACATATGAGAATTTCAGACACCCACACAAAGTTCAGACAAGCTATAAGTTCAGACACACTTAATATATCAGACAACATATTTCAGACAATCATTTAGAAAATGCATGTATGTTCAGATTATTGCGTATGAACTTAAATCTATCTTCAGCTAGGGGTTTTGTGAATATGTCAGCCCATTGATGCTCTGTGTCAATGAACTGAATATCAAAAACACCTTTCTGAACATAGTCTCTAATGAAATGATGCTTGATTTCTATATGCTTTGCCCTAGAATGTTGGATGGGGTTCTTGGACAGATTAATAGCACTTGTATTATCACAAAGAACAGGTATAGCAGAGATAGGAATGTTAAAATCCTCAAGCTGATACTTCACCCATAGCAGTTGTGAACAACAACTGGCTGCTGAGATGTATTCTGCTTCTGCTGTTGATAAAGCAATGGTGCTTTGCCTTTTGCTTGACCAGCTGATCATGTTATTTCCAAAGAAATGACATCCTCCACTGGTGCTCTTTCTTTCCATTCTATCTCCAGCAAAGTCAGCATCACAATATCCTATTAACCTGCAATCTTTGCTCTTCTTATAGCACAGACCAAGATTAGTAGTATCTTTCAGATACCTAAAAATTCTCTTTACAGCTTTGTAATGAGTAATTCTTGGATCTGATTGAAATCTAGCACAGAGACAAACACTGAACATTATGTCAGGTCTGCTTGCAGTTAGATACAACAGAGAGCCAATCATTCCTCTGTATAAAGTTTGATTCACTGGTTCTTCCTTTTCATCTTTGCTCAAAGATGCAGAGGGATGCATAGGAGTTGACATGGGTTTGCAATCACTCATGTTGAACTTCTTAAGCATTTCTTTTGTATACTTTTCCTGGTGGATCCATATACAATCAGAATCTTGCTTAATCTGAAGCCCTAAGAAAAATTTTAATTCTCCCATTAAACTCATTTCAAACTCTGATTGCATCAACTCAGAAAACTCCTTACATAGGGAAGAATCAGTTGAACCAAAATAATATCATCAACATATATCTGAACAAGTATAAAGTCTTTGTTAGACTGTTTTCTGAAAAGGGTTGTGTCTACTTTTCCTCTTTCAAAACCATTTTTGATAAGAAAACTGCTCAGTCTGTCATACCATGCTCTGGGAGCTTGTTTCAGACCATAAAGAGCCTTTTTCAGTTTGAAAACATAATCAGGAAAAGCAGTATCTTCAAAACCAGGGGGTTGTCTAACAAAAACTTCTTCTTCAATGAACCCATTGAGGAAGGCACTTTTAACGTCCATTTGATATAGTTTGATGCCATTATTTACAGCATAAGATAGAAGAATTCTAATTGCTTCTAACCTGGCAACTGGAGCAAAGGTTTCAGTGAAGTCAATACCTTCTTGTTGATTGTATCCTTGAGCCACCAATCTTGCCTTGTTTCTGACCACTTTACCTTCTTCAGACAACTTGTTTCTGAACACCCATTTGGTTCCAATAATAGTTTTCCCATGGGGTTTAGGAACAAGAGTCCATACATCACTTCTAGCAAACTGATTTAGCTCTTCTTGCATGGCTAGGATCCACCCTTCATCATGCAGAGCTTCATCAATGTTCTTTGGCTCAATTTCAGACAGGAGAGCAAGAAAATTCAGATTCTTGAATTTTGATCTTGTCTTAACTCCTTCTGAAGTGCTGCCAATGATTTGCTCCTTAGGATGATGTGACTTGTATCTCCAGTTAGTTTTCTGAGATACTGTCTGATCTGTCTGAGACTCAACATTTGTCTGAAGAGGTTCAGTGACAGATGGTGCTTCAGACACCTGTTCATCCTTCAAGCTGTTATGATCATTCAGCTCCATACCTGCAAAATCATCTTCTAGATCTGATAGTTCCCTATTCTCTTTCTTGTCATTGAATTTTACATGAATTGATTCTTCCACAATTAAAGTTCTAGAGTTGAATACTCTATAGGCTTTAGATGTTTCAGAATATCCTATGAAAAATCCTTTATCAGACTTTGCATCAAATTTACCAAGATCATCCTTAGTGTTGAGTATAAAACACTCACATCCAAAAGGATGAAAATATGATATGTTGGGTTTTCTTCCTTTCCACAATTCATAAGGAGTCTTTTTCAGAATTGGTCTTACCAATATTCTGTTCTGAAGGTAGCAAGCTGTATTAATAGCTTCTGCCCAGAAGGATCTTGGTAGGTTGCAAGAGTTGAGCATGGTTCTTCCCATTTCTTGCAAGCTTCTGTTCTTTCTCTCAACAACCCCATTTTTGCTGAGGTGTTCTAGCCACAGAGAAATTGTGTGAGATCCCATTCTCATCACAGAACAGTTGGAAGTTTGCATTCTCAAACTCTCCACCATGATCACTTCTGATGACAGATATACAGAATCCTTTTTCATTCTGTACCTTCTTGCAGAATATTGTGAAATTCCTGAAAGTCTCATCCTTGCTTCTTAGGAATAACACCCATGTAAATCTAGAATAGTCATCAACAATGACCAAACCATATTTCTTACCACTAATGCTTTCTGTTCTAATAGGACCAAACAAGTCAATATGTAACAGTTCTAAAGGTCTGCTAGTGGAAACAACATTCTTACTCTGAAAAGAGTGTCTTGTTTGTTTCCCTTTCAGACAGCTTTCACATAAAATGTCAGATTTGTAAGAAAGCTTAGGCAGTCCTTTAATAAGGTTGTGTTTTGATAACTTTGAGATTAATCTCAAGCTGGAATGCCCAATTCTTGATGCCAAATCTGTTTTTCATCTTCAACAGAGATAAAAATTTTACATTTTGACTTGTTAGCTCCTCTAGATCAATTTTGTACACATTATTGTGTCTTTTAGCAGTAAAAAGGATTTGATCAAAAGAGTCTTTGACTATGCATCCTTCTTTAGTAAAGGAGACCACATATCCACTGTCACATAATTGACTTATGCTCAGTAAATTGTGTTGCAGTCCCTCTACCAGAAGAACATTCTTAATGAGGGAAAAGGAGACATACCTACAGTCCCTATTCCTGTTATCTTCCCTTGCTAATTTCCACCAAAGGTGACCACACCCCTGCTCTGGGCCTAAGGTTTGGAACAAAGACCTTTCTCCTGTCATGTGTCACGAGCATCCACTGTCCAGGTACAATTTGTGGGGTTTCCTTTGTCCTGTTAAACACATCTGCAACTGGAATGATCAAGTTTTTAGGTACCCATATTCTTTTGGGTCCTTTCTTATTAGCTTTGGGCCTTGCTTTTCTCTTGTGTTTGCACTGAGCCACATTGTGTCCAGGCTTGCCATAGTGAGAACACCTAATAACCTTCTTTTTCCTTTAGTAAAATTTAAGACAGTAGGAGGTTTAGAGATGTTGTGATCACAAAAGCCTAAACCACTTTTGTCAAGGGAATGCCTTTGATTTCCAAGCATTATATTAAGATTTTTTGTTCCTTTGACAAATTTGGCTAAGTCTCTTGTTAGTTCCTCAACCTATTTCTGAAGTTTTTGATTTTCTTCAGACACAGTTTGTGAACTACTGTTTTCAGATACAAGGATCTTCTCCTTGAGCATAATATTTTCTATCTCAAGAGCCTCATATTTACTACACATTTCTGTGTGGGCTTTGGACAGATTCTTATACTCTTTGAAAGAGTTCCTTGGAACTTTCCTTCAGGTCATCACACATCTCTTGAAGGGTTAAAGGAAATACCTCAGATTCTGAACTGTCTGATGAGGGCAGGCTGGCCATAAGACATAGATTGGCCTATTCTGAAGTGTCTTCCTATTCTTCTGAGGTAGACTCATCAAGATCCTCCCATGTTGCCATCAGACCCTTATTCTTTTTAAGAACTTCTTCTTCTTGAAGTTATTCTTCTTTAGTCTTGGGCATTCTGCCTTCATGTGACCTGGTTGTTTACACTCAAAACATATAATTTTGTCATTGTGTAAATCCTTACCTGATTTACCTGATTTAGAGGTAGAGGATTGGTTCTTTCTGAACTTTCCTCTGTTCTACAGCATCCTCTTGATCTTTTGCTGAGAAGAGCAAGATCATCATCTTCTTCTGAGCTATCTTCAGAGTCTTCATCTGCTTCTGAAGTTTCCTCCAGTTGCATGGCTTTTATGTTCCCATGCCTAGTCTGTCTGGTCCTGGTGTTCAATGCCAGAGATTAGTTTTGGATTCATCCTCTCCAAGTTCTAACTCATGGACTTTGAGAGAGCCCAATAGTTCCTCCATTTTCAAGGTGTTTAAATCTTTAGCCTCTTGAATGGCAGTAACCTTGGGTCTCCAAGCCTTGGGAAGGCTTCTCAGAATCTTTCGATTATTATCTCCAGATTCATAAGATCTTCCCAAAGATCTCAGTCCATTTGTTATTGTTTGAAACCTACCAAACATTTGGTCAATAGTTTCAGACTCATGAATCTTGAACATCTCATATTGATGAACAAGCATGCTTATCTAGGATTGTTTGACATTATCAGTTCCCTCATGGGCTGATGCCAATGTATCCCAGATTCCTTGGCAGAGGAGCATCCATGAACTTTCTCATACTCTACTTTGTTCAATGAACATACCAGGTAGAGTTTTGCCTTAGCATTTAATTGAACCTGAGCTCTCTGCTCCATGGACCATTCAGACCTAGGAATGGGTTCATTACAACGCATGGGAATATAGTCACCTTCAGTTACTATATCCCAGAGACTGATGTTGTGCTTTCAATGAACAACTTCATGCGATCTCTCCAGTAATGGTAGTCTACATCATTAAAAGCTGGAGGCCTTGTCACAGAGGCTCCTTCTGTGATGTAGTGGCTACTGTTTGGTTGTGCTTCCATCTAGATCTTTAAACCTCAACACTTGTTAGGTGCTCAACCCTGAGTTAAGCTCTAGTACCAACTGTAGAAACACAGGGAAACACTAGAAGGGGGGTTGAATAGTGTTTCTTAAATAACTTATGAAAGCTTTTCGCAAACAGCTTTTATAATGAAATTTCAGACAGGTTAAAGGGGCTGTCTGAAGTTTCTTAAGAAAGGTTCTGAAATTTGTTTTTAAAACGTTTCTTGCTTTTATAAATTATCAGAACAGTTTTTCAACACCCTTTGATTAGAATAAACGAATTTGACAAGAGATAAGGGTAAGAAAACTTAGCCACAGAATTTATCCTGGTTCACTCACTACCACTGTGAGCTACGTCCAGTCCCAATGCCAACAAGCACTTGGATTTTCTCTTAATCTCAACCAGATTACAAGTATTCTTTTACAGTCAAGCCTCTTCAGGCTCTACAACCAAGTATTCTTTTTCAGTCAAGCCTCTCCAGGCTCTTACAAACAAGTATTCTTTAGACAACAAGCCTCTCCAGGCTCTTACAAACAAGTATTCTTTAGACAACAAGCCTCTCCAAGCTCAAAAACAGTTTTACAAAGAAAAGATTGTTTAAGCTCTAAAACTAAACCAGTTTGAAGCTTAAACTATTACAATGTACAAATAACTGAGGTATACTCAGAATATATGAAATGATGTACAAAGAATTTTTATCAGAGTATGTTTTACAGAGTAAAACTAGCAGCGTTTTGTTTCTCTTGAAAATGTAATCTCTTGTTCTTTTCTACTCAATGATCTTCAGATGAAGGGTATTTATACCCAGTCTTCAATCCGTTGAAAAATCACCGTTTAGAGATATCATTTAATGCTTTTTAATCCGTTGTGAGACATGCTACTGAGCATTCTGTGCGTTCTGAAACTTTTCTGACAGCATCCAAGGTTGCTGCTGACAAAAGCTGCCATAGTTGTTGCTGCAAAAACTGCACTGCAGAGATTTCCCAAATGGTGTATGAAATTCAAACAACCCAGGAAAGGTCTCTGTGTCTTTGCCAAAATAAGCCTTGAAAAGTTGCGTGCAGCAGAGAGAGATTTGACTCTTCAGAACTTCAGACAAGTCTTCTCACAACTTCAGCAAGATATGCCACGTCATAAAATACGACTTCAGACGGCTTCAACACTTCAGACGGGTTGAACCTTCAGACGGGTTGAACCTTCAGACGGCTTCAACACTTCAGACAGGTTGAACCTTCAGACAGCTTCAACACTTCAGACAGGTTGAACCTTCAGACGGCTTCAACACTTCAGACAGGTTGAACCTTCTGACAGTCTTTATTAAGATTAAAGTGGCTTGCTGAAATCATAGATAAAACATTAAAAACATATGTATCCATGATAATTCTTTTAACCAAATTTGTTAAACATTAAAACTTAGGGATTGAGCTGTCTTAAATCATCATATCTTCCTTATGATATTTTTTAGACTCAACAAATCACACTATTGTTTCTTAGATGGTTTCTCTGGTTATTTTCAGATTTGTATTGCACCAGAAGACCAACATAAGACTACATTTACCTGTCCTTTGGTACCTTTGCTTATAGGAGGATGCCTTTTGGTCTTTGCAATGCTCCTGGTACTTTCCAGAGATGCATGATGAGTATATTTGCTGATTTACTTGAGCATTACATAGAGGATTTTATGGATGATTTTAGTGTGTATGGCTCCTCCTTTGATGCATGTTTGGATAGCTTGACTAGAGTGCTTGATAGGTGCATAGAGACTAACCTTGTTCTGAATTATGAAAAGTGTCATTTTATTAGAGCATGGTACAGTCTTAGGCCATATTATCTCTAGGAAGGGCATAGAGGTAGATCCTGCAAAATTAGATGTTATTTCACACTTGCCTTACCCCTCTTGCGTGCGAGAGGTTCGATCTTTTCTTGGACATGCAGGTTTCTATCACAAGTTTATTCAGGACTTCAGTCGGATAGCCCTTCCGCTGTCCAACTTGCTGTAGAAGGATGTTACCTTCGAGTTTGGAGATCGGTGCAGAGAGGCATTTGATCGCCTCAAGAGAGATCTCACCACCTCTCCTATTATTCAGCCACCAGATTGGACTCTTCCATTTGAGTTGATGTGCGATGCATCAAACTACGCTTTGGGAGCTGTGTTTTGGCTCAGAGGGTTGGTAATCTGTCTCATGTGATTTACTATGCATCTAGGACATTGGATGTAGCACAGGTAAATTACACTACCACCGAGAAAGAACTTTTAGAAATTGTTTTTGCATTGGATAAGTTCAGATCATATTTGCTTGGCTCTAGGGTAGTTGTTTTTACTGATCATGCTGCTCTGAAGTTTCTTTTGAAAAAGACAGATTCCAAACCCAGGTTAATTAGGTGGATGCTACTACTCCAGGAGTTTGACTTGGATATCCAGGATAGGAGTGGTGCACATAATTTAGTAGCAGACCATTTGAGCCGCATTGAGAGGGAAGATGATGTATTTCCTATTCGGGATGACTTCCCGGATGAGTGGCTATTGGTTTTATATGATTCCCATCCCCCTCCCCTTACCCCTTGGTTTGCTGATATTGTTAATTATCTTGTTGCATCTGTTTTTCCACCTTTGGCATCTAGAGTTCAGAGAGATAGACTTAAGAGTGATGCCAGTATTATGTATGGGATGACCCTTATTTGTGGCATTTTTGCATTGACCAGGTGATTCGTAGGTGTATTCCAGATCATGAGATACAGTCTGTACTTCAGTTCTGTCATGCCTCACCTGTTGGAGGTCATCTTGGACCTTAGAGGACAGGACGAAAGGTGCTGGATTGTGGATTTTATTGGCCTACTATTTTCAGAGACGCCTGGAGAGTCTCCTCTACATGTGAGCAATGTCAGAGAGCAGGAGAGGACATTTCTAGCAGGAAGCAGATGCCCCAGCAGCCTATGCTGTTCTTAGAGATCTTTGACGTATGGGGTATTATTGTATGGGCCCATTTCCTATTTCTTTTGGTTTTATATATATCTTGCTTGCTGTGGACTATGTCTCCAAATGGGCGGATGCTATAGCCACAAGGACTAATGATGCTCGAGTTGTGGATTTTGTCAGGTCTCACATCTTTTGCAGGTTTGGAGTGCCTCGAGCCATTGTTAGCGATCAGGGGACCCACTTTATAACCGGTCCATGGAGGCTTTGCTGAAGAAGTATGGGGTGGTGCATAGAGTTTCTACACCATACCACCCCAAACTAATGGACAGGCTGAGAGATAGAGAGAGAGAGAGGATTCTTGAGAAGATGGGCAGCATAATAGGAAAGATTGGAGCCGCCGCCTTGATGATGCTCTTTGGGCTTATAGGACTGCCTACAAAGCACCTCTTGGGATGTCTCCCTTCAGAGTTGTTTTTGGTAAGGCATGGCCACTTACCTGTGGAGATAGAGCATCGGGCATATTGGGCAGTTAGAGCTTGCAACTTAGATTATGACCAGGCAGGAGAATAAAGGAACTTCAGTTGCAGGAGCTTGATGAGATTCACCTGGAGGCCTATGAGAACTCTAAGTTCTACAAGGAGAAGACTAAGAAATTTCATGATCAGTCTATTGCTAGAAAAGAGTTTGTTGTAGGCCAAAAGGTTTTGTTGTTCAATTCTAGACTTAAGCTCATGCCTGGTAAGCTTCGTTCTCGTTGGGTTGGACCTTTTCTTATTACTCATGTTTATCCTTATGGGGTTGTAGAGCTGAAAAGTGAGTCCACCAACAAGAACTTCAAGGTCAATGGCCACCGTCTCAAGCTATTCATGAAAGCCCCAATTTGTTTATGAGACGGTTGAAGAGTTTGGCTTGGAGCTTCCCCAATTCCCTCAAGTGCAAATATTTCCACCTTAATGAGGGAGTCTCTTTCCCCACTTTTTCATTATACTATGTCTCTTGTTCTCTAATTTCATTACTTTTACATTGAGGACAGTGTGTGATTTCAGTGTGGGGGAGGAAAAATGTAGTTTTTGGACTTTAGGTGTTTTTAGGAATTAGTATGTGGTTAGGATTATATTGATTTGTGTTAGTAATTTTTAGGATTGCAGTAAAAAAAATTGTTGTTTTACTGGTTTTTACTGTTTGCTATTTGCTGAAAATTACTGTTTACTGTCTGAAACTACTTGCTGAAATTTGCTGTTTGCTGAAACTGTTAGTTGTTGCGTAGCCATTCTGTAGCTTCTACTGTCTGAATTTTACTGTTTACTGTCTAAAATTGCTGTTTATTGTTACTGTATGTTGTTTGTGCATTTTTCTGCTGCTGTTTATAGCAGAATTTCAGATAGTACGTTTTATGACAGCAAAAACAGATTTTGAACAGTAGAAAAATACATTTGACATGTTTTTCATTGGATTTTTAGGATTTGTGTTGGTAGTTTACATTTTCATCATTCTTGGATAATTGGTTTCTTGATTTATATTGATTGAATTCCTTGTAATTTGGTGAATAAGTTGGTTTTTATAATTATTGGGTTGAATCTTTTGTGATGGAGTTGTCCTTGGTGAGATTTTGAGCATTATTGATGGATAGACCATTCTATGCAATTCTCTCTTTCTTGTGTGATTTCACTCATGTTTGCTTGTGCTCTAGAACTTGGCTTGACTTTTTAATTTGCAACTTTGTTCTCTTGCATGAATTGAGATGATTGAGGCATTTTTGTTGATAATTGAGCTATATATTAGCCTACCTTGATGATTTTCCACTTGTTAACCCCTTTGAGCCTATGGATTCCATTTCTTGTTATTAAAAGCTCATTACAAGCCTTGAAAGTGAAAAAACCATGATTGTCCTTGCCTTAGAGGATAAAGGAGCTTTGGAATTGTTTGGGAATAGGTTCTTGAATAAGTGTGGGAGTGTACTTAAATTCTTATCTCATCTCCTCAAGTGGATATCATATTGTGACCTTGGCTAGTGTAAAAAATTGGAAAAGGAATGATGGAAAATTAAAAAAAAAAACAAAAAAGAAAAGAAAAGCTCAAAGGAAAAGTATATAAAAAAAAGCAAAGAAATAAAGTGTGCTTGAAATAAATAAAAAAAATTGGGTCAAAAGGTAAAAAAGAGGAATTTAATTGTAATCTTGAGATGTATGCTATTTGCATTCATAAGTTTATTCCCCATTGCTCCTCTATTCTCTTTGGTTTATAGCTTCTTATCCTTCATTTTCCCTACCTTTACCTTGGCCCCATTTCATCCTATTTGAAGTCCTCTTGATCTATGCTTGCTTGTGCTTCAATTGTTGTGGATATTAGAGTCTTGCCAAGCCTATGGTAGTGTTTGCTTACATGAGTGCTTTGAGTGTATATACACAAGCCTAAACACTTAAGAGTTAGAGAGTTTGTTTGTGAGGATTCTATCATTCTTGATTCACCCCTTTGATTTGATCTACCCTCTTGTTTGCTAAATTATTGGGAATTCCATTCATATATTTCTTGAATCCATGATTCCTTGGATGTTTTATTTTGCCTACTCCTAGGCATTCGTTGGATCTCTTGATAATTATGCCATATGTATCTGCATCTTGATCCTTAGTTGATTTTTGGTCATATGGTGTTTTGCCCGGAGTGCAAAAGACTAAGTGTGGGTGGTATTTGATGAGCATAATTCACACATACTTTGCACCTTCAATTTCAGCTTTCTTAGAGTATATTGTAATCAAATTCATTGTTATAATTGGGATTTACCAATTGGACTTAATTGGGCTTTAACTAGAAATGTTGTTTAATTCGGATTTTTAAGCCTACTGACCTACCTGTCTGTTTTGATGATATCTGGAGCTACAGGTGTCTGATTGAGGTGATTCTAGTGGCATTGGAAAGCTAACTTCCCGGGGATTTAATTTGATAGGTCATATAACTATATTCCACTGAGCGACGAGGTGCAGTTTCAATTTGAAGTTTGTCGTTCAGAAGCTGTCTGAAGCTGAGCGGGAAACAACAACCTTCTTAAGTAGTTTCTGATATAGTTTGGTATTTGGACCTGAAACCTGTTAAGTCTGGGCCCATTTTACCTCCGGCATTAGATTAATCTTGTGGTTTAGGAGAATTGTATAAATAGATGCAGCTACAATTCTGTTACGGGGCTTTACTCATTTTACATAGATTGAAGTTAAGGAGATGCTTCCTCTCCCTTCTCTCTATTTTTCTAGGTTTTTCTTCTTCTTCTTCTTCTTTTTCTGCCTTTTCATTTTGTTGTTCTTCCTCTTATGGATTGCTAAACTCTTGAGGGATTGATTCTTGAGTGATTTTACATTGGATTTTGAGGTTCATTTTAACTCAAATTCGTATTTCAATTTCTGCAGTAGATTCAATTTCATCTTCTCCTTTAGAATTCTGGTTTAGTTTCTTGAGTTGTATTTGAACGCTTGTTGATGATTCAATTTTGTTCTTCACTAAGAATTCT
Source organism: Sesbania bispinosa (assembly GCA_026901365.1). NCBI lineage: Eukaryota > Viridiplantae > Streptophyta > Magnoliopsida > Fabales > Fabaceae > Sesbania > Sesbania bispinosa. The sequence continues at coordinate 696,482 of QLOH01000503.1, read as the reverse complement.
GGTTTAGTTTGTTTCATTCTAAACAACCAACTGTTTGCTTAATTCAGGAGGTAAAGGATTAGAAATCTCATACCAGTACGCTTAGTCTGGTCACCAGTACGCTTAGTCTGGTTTAGCAAGTTCGCTTAGTTCTTGAGTGAGATTATTGTTAAATTGATTGACGCTGGTTGTTCGGTTGATTCGAATCTGTTCTGGAAAATGAGTTCGATGTATTTTAACCAATGAAGGATCCAATTGTGAATGAACAAGAGAATCAATCTGTTTTCTTACATTGTTTTATTCTTTTTCCTTTACTTGTGAATTTTTTGTTCTTAAACAACAACCAAAAACCCCCTGTTTCAGTTAAGTTCTAAAATTCTGCACTGTTAAGACAATCCCTGTCTTAGACGGTCTGAAGCCTTAAGGACAATTTGAAGTCTTAAAACCGTCTGAAGTCTTAAGATCGTTTGAAGTCTTAAGATCGTCTGAAGTCTTAAGATCATCTGAAGTCTTAAGACCGTCTGAAGTTCTGTCTTAAGACTGTCTTAAGTAAATTTGTCTTAAGTTCGATCTGAAGTTCTGGTTCTAAATTTTGGTCTGAAATATGATATTCTGAATTGCAATTGAATTCCTTGAGAGACGACTTTGGGTTATCAACCCTCACTACACTTTAATACATATTATTTGATTGGGTACAACCTCGATCAATGGTTGCAGCACTGTTTCAAATCATATTATTTGTGTAAAGGATCATCTGAAAGATCAACTTCATCTGAAGAGTGTTTATCATCTGAAGAGTGCTTATCATCTGAAGAGTGTTTATCATCTGAAGACTTGAAGATCATCTGAAGCACTCCTATGCATTAAAGGCTGAAGGTATCAAGTTTAAGGTTTGACCCAAGAAGACGTTACTATGTAAGAAGAACGTTCATCCCAATGGTCTAATCCTTTTCAGCATAAGAATCAGAACTGCTTTCTCTCTTCGTTCAAATGTTTAGCATTTTAAGGAAAGTCCTGCAAAGCTGTTGTACCTGCTCAAAAGCATTGTGTGCACAGACCTGCTACAACACCTGAGACTGCTTCATAACGTGTTAGACAAAGTGTGTCTCAACGTCTCCTGAAGCATTAATGCTATTTGACAACGGGCAACATTTTTCTCGAAGACTATAAATATGCCCATGCAGATTGAAGCAAAATAGAGAGATTAAAAGCAAAGATATCAAAGAAATCTTACTCTGAGTAAACGCTGCAAAAATACTCTGATATTTTATGTACATTTGCTCATTTGCTTATCCTGAGTAAATCTCAGTTACTTGTACACTTCTGATAAGTTCAATCTATCATCTGAAGATAGTTGATTGAACTTCAATCTGTTTTTATCTTAGAATAGTTTGGGTTACAAGCCTGGAGAGGCTTATTGTCTGAAAGAATACTTGGGCTACACTTGGATAAGTGTCTGAAAGCCTGAAGAGGCTTGGTGGAAGAAACAATACTTGTTGTAGAGCCTGAAGAGGCTTGACAGAAAATAATACTTGTTGTAGAGCCTGAAGAGGCTTGACAGAAAAGAATACTTGTTGTAGAGCCTGAAGAGGCTTGACAGAAAAGAATACGTTGTGTAGAGCCTGAAGAGGCTTGATAGAAAAGAATACTTGTAATCTTGCAAGATTAGTGGAAATCCAGTGGTGGTTTGCCCTGGGACTGGACATAGCTCACAAGTGGTAGCGAGTGAACCAGGATAAATTCTTGGCTAAGTTTCCTTTCCCTTAAACTTTTTCAATTCAGTTTTTAAACTAACAAAGGGTTTTAGAAAAGTTTTCAAGAGCGAAAATCTTAACATCAAACAAAATTATTTATCAAAACTGTCTTTGTGTCTGAATCAAGGTTCAGAAGGTAGTAACTTACGTCAGACAATCTTTATCATCTGAAGTTTTTACAGAAAATTTTAAAGTATTCTCTAAAACCAAAAGGTTTCCATTGAAACATTGTTCAACCCCCTTCTAGTGTTTCCCTGTTTTTCTTACAGTTGGTACCAGAGCTTATCCTCGGGGTTAGCACCTAATCAGTGCAGAGGACAGAGATCCAATGGAAACTTCTACCAGCAACAGACAGTATATCACTGAAGGAGCCTCTATCACGAGACCCCCAGCATTCAATGGAGTGGATTACCACTATTGGAGGGATCGTATGAAGTTGTTTATTAAAAGCAACAACATTGATGTCTGGGATGTAGTTACTGATAGAGACTACGTGCCCATGCATGTTGGAGTGCCCATACCTAAGGCTGAATGGACCTTGGAGCAGAAGGCTCGAGTTCAATTAAATGCCAAGGCCAAAATCTATCTGATATGTTTCTTGAACAAGTCAGAATATGAGAAGGTTCATGGTTGTTCGTCTGCCAAGGAGATCTGGGATACGCTTGCAGCAGCCCATGAAGGGATAAAGACTGTGAAGCAATCCAAAATTAGCATGCTTGTACATCAGTATGAGATGTTCAAAATGGAAGAATCTGAAACTATAGACCAAATGTTTAGGAGGTTTCAGACAATAACCAATGGACTCAGGTCATTGGGAAGAACCCTTGAATCTGGAGATAACATTCGAAAGATTCTAAGGAGTTTACCAAAGTCCTGGAGACCAAGGTTACTGCCATTCAAGAAGCCAAGGATTTAAATTCTGTTAGAATGGAGGAACTACTGGGCTCTCTCAAAGTCCATGAGCTTGAACTTGGGAGGATGACACCAAGAAGAAATCACTGGCATTAAACTGCAAGGTCAGACAGTCTAGGCATGATAACATGAAAGCCATGCAAGCAGAGGACACTTCAGAGGATGATACTGAGTTTGAAGACTGTTCAGAAGATGATGATCTTGCTCTTCTCAGCAAGAAGATTAAGAAAATGCTGCAAAGAAAAGGAAGATACAGAAGATCTCAACCCTCTAATGTCAAACAAGGTAAATCAGGTAAAGAATTTACTATCACTGACAAAATTACCTGCTTTGAGTGCAAACAGCTAGGTCACATGAAGACGGATTGTCCCAAGTTAAGGAAGCCAACCTTTCAGAAGAAGAAGTTTTTCAAGAAAAGAAAGGATTGATGGCTACATGGTAAGACTTGGATGACTCCACTTCAGAGGAAGAGAAGGACACTTCAGAAGAAGCAAATTTATGTCTGATGGCAAGTCTACCATCTTCAGACAGTTCAGACTCTGAGGTAATTCCTCAAACTTTACAAGATCAGTATGATGACCTTGTTGAAAGTAGCAGAGAACTATTTAATGAATTCAAAGAACTTTCAAGAGATTTTACTCAAGTTGCTTTAGAAAATGAGAATTTGCAAAAAGAAAACCTTGTTCTCAAAGAAAAGCTACTTCAGCAAGATCCAAGTAGCTCTGATAATCTTGTTAAGGAGAACAAAAGCTCAAAAACAAGGTTAGAGAATTAACTTTGGATGTAGCCAAGTTTGTCAAAGGGAACTAATAATCTGAATAAATTATTGGGTTCTCAAAGGCATTCCCTTGACAAGAGTGGCTTAGGTTATTCAGACACATCTTCATCTGAATCTTTTGTATTTAATATGCCCGATAAAGGACCTAAGAAAGGTAATGGGTGTTCTAACTGTGGAAAGCCTGGACACGTTGAGTCTCAGTGCAGACACAAAAGGAAAATAAGACCCAAAGCTAACAAAAAAAGGACCAAGAAGGTATGGGTACCTAAGAATTTAATTGTTCCTATTGCAGATGTGTTTAACAGGACAAAAGAAACACCACAAATGGTACCTAGACAGTGGGTGCTCGCGACACATGACGGGAGAAAGGTGTTTATTCCAAAGCCTTAGACCCAAGGCTTGGTGGAGTGGTCACCTTTGGTGGAAATCAGCAAGGGAAGATCACTGGTATTGGGACTGTAGGTATGACTCCTCTATCCCTCATTAAAAATGTGCTTCTGGTTGAAAGACTACAATAAAATCTTCTAAGCATAAACCAATTATGTGACAGTGGATATGTTGTGTCTTTCACTAAAGAAGGATGTATAGTCAAGGATACTTCAGATCATATCCTCTTCTCTGCTAAGAGACACAATAATGTGTACAAAGTTGATCTAGAGGAACTTGCTAATCAGAATGTGAAGTGTTTTGTTTCCATCGAAGATAAAAAAATAGATTTGGCATCAGAAACTTGGGCATGCTAGCCTGAGATTGATCTTAAAGCTAACTAAACATAACTTAGTTAAAGGCTTGCCCAAGCTCTCATTCAAATCTGATATTCTATGTGAAAATTGTCTGAAAGGGAAACAAACAAGACACTCTTTTAAGAGTAAAAATGTTGTTTCAACTAGCAGACCTTTATAACTACTTCACATGGATTTGTTTGGACCCACTAGCACAGAGAGTCTTAGCAAAAAGAAATATGGATTGGTCATTGTTGATGACTATACAAGATTCACATGGGTTATATTTCTAAGAAGCAAAGAGGAAACCTTTGAGAATTTCACAAATTTTGTAAGAAGGTGCCAAATGAAAAAGGAATCTGCATATCTGCTATCAGAAGTGATCATGGTGGAGAGTTTGAAAATTCAAGCTTCAGACTGTTTTGTGATGAGAATGGAATCTCACACAATTTCTCTGTGGCTAGAACACCTCAACAAAATGGGGTTGTTGAGAGAAAGAACAGAAGCTTGCAAGAGATGGGAAGAACCATGCTCATTTCATGCAATCTACCTAGATCCTTTTGGGCAGAAGCTGTTCACACAGCATGTTACATTCAAAACAGAATTTTGGTAAGACCAATTCTCAAAAGAACCCTATATGAATTGTGGAAAGGAAGAAAACCCAACATTTCCTACTTCCATATATTTGGATGTGAATGTTTCATACTCAACACAAAAGATGATTTAGGAAAATTTGATGCTAAGTCTGACAAAGGATTCTTTATTGGATATTCTGAATCTTCTAAGCCTTACAGAGTGTATAACTCAAGAACCTTAACAGTAGAAGAATCTATCCATGTAAGATTTAACGATTTTAAAGAGACTGATAGGGAACTATCAGATCTTGAAGAGGATTTTGCAGGAATGAAGTTGAATCCCGAACTAAAGTCTGAAGGACCTTCTGAGGGTCATTCTGAAGAACATTCTGAACAAAAGTCTGAACCTGCATCTGAAGCTGAACCTTCTTAGACCAACATTGTTGAGTCTCTGACAGAGTGTGTACCCTCTCACAATCACGATTGGAGATACCGAACTCATCATCCAAGAGAGCAAATTATAGGTGACACCTCAGAAGGAGTAAAAACAAGATCGAGATTCAGAAGCCTGAATAATCTTGCACTTCTCTCTGAATTGAATCGAAAAACATTGAAGAGGCTTTGCATGATGAAGGTTGGATCCTAGCCATGCAAGAAGAAATGAATCAATTTGCTAGGAGTGATGTCTGGACACTTGTACCTAAACCCCATGGGAAAACTATAATAGGAACCAAATGGGTGTTCAGAAACAAGTTATCAGAAGAAGGAAAAGTAGTCAGAAACAAAGCAAGACTTGTTGCTCAGGGCTATAATCAGCAAGAAGGTATTGACTTCACTGAAACTTTTGCTCCTGTAGCGAGGCTTGAAGCCATTAGAATTTTGCTAGCTTATGCAGTAAATAATGGCATCAGCTTATATCAGATGGATGTTAAGAGTGCCTTTCTCAATGGGTTTATTGAGGAAGAGGTCTATGTTAGACAACCACCAGGTTTTGAAGACACTACTTTTCCAGAACATGTTTTCAAACTGAAAAAGGCTCTTTATGGTCTGAAACAAGCCCCAAGAGCTTGGTATAACAGATTGAGAAACTTTTTAATCAAAAATGGTTTTCAAAGAGGAAAAGTAGATACAACTCTTTTCAGAAAAATGTCCAACAAAGACTTCATTCTTGTTCAGATATATGTGGATGACATTATATTTGGTTCTACTGATTCTTCATTATGCAAGGAATTTTCTGAACTTATGTAATCTGAGTTTGAGATGAGCATGATGGGGGAACTTAAGTTCTTCCTAGGACTTCAGATTAAGCAACAATCTGATTGTATATGGATCCATCAAGAAAATATACAAAAGAAATGCTTAAGAAATTCAATATGAGTGATTGCAAGTCCATGACTACTCCCATGCATCCCTCTGTTGTTTTGAACAAAGTTGAAGGGGAAGAACCAGTAAATCAAACTTTGTATAGAGGAATTATTGGCTCATTATTGTATCTGACAGCAAGCAGACCTGACATTATGTTCAGTGTATGTCTTTGTGCCAGATTTCAATCTGATCCAAGAATTACTCATTATAAAGTTGTAAAAAGAATTTTCAGATATTTAAATGGTACTACTAATCTTGGTCTTTGCTATAAGAGAAGTAAGGATTGCAGGTTAGTGGGATTTTTTTATGCGGATTTGCTGGAGATAGAATTGAGAGGAAATCAACAAGTGGAGGTTGTCATTTCATTGGTAACAACATGATCAGCTGGTCCAGCAAAAGGCAAAGCACCATTGCTCTTTCCACAGCAGAAGCTGAATATATTGTTGCAGCCAGTTATTGTTCACAACTGCTATGGGTAAAATATCAGTTAGAAGATTTCAACATTAATGTATCTTCTATACCTGTAATGTGTGATAACACAAGTGCGATTAATTTATCCAAGAATCCCATTCAACATTCTAGGGCAAAGCATATAGAAATCAAGCATCATTTTATTAGAGACTACGTTCAGAAATGAGTTTTTGATATAAAGTTCATTGACACTGAGCATCAATGGGCAGACATATTCACAAAAGCTTTGACTGAAGATAGATTTAAGTTCATAAGAAATAATCTGAACATCTTGGCTTTGTCTGAAATATAATTGTTGCATCTAAATATGCATCTGAAGTTATTGCATCTGAACATGCATGATTGTCTGAATAACATGTATATGTGAAGCAACTCAGTCTGATGACGTGGCAAGCTGAAACGTTTGGTCTTCTTCTCTGAGTAACTACTCTAAGCATGTTTGCATGATCTCCGAAACTTCAATTGTCATCATTACTATGTGTGACGGCTATTTAAGAGACGTGTTTGCTACTGTTACTGGCTACTGCTTTCTTTCTCTCTCCAAGTGCAAACTGTTGCCTTTCTTGTGCACTAAGTTCCTTGAAGCCTTTATGTATTCTTTGTCTCCTTGATAGTTCATAACAATGGCTTCCAAGAAATTGGCTGGTGGTCAGATTGTTCCTTCCAGGACTGTAGACCTGGAGATGCTCCAAGCTGGTGGCATTGATCTCACTGACACCTTCGAAGCATGTGGTTGGATTAATTTCTTCTCTGCCATTGACTGTGCATGGCATGAACAGAGTGTGGTGGACTTCTGGAAAACTGCTCGAGATACTTCTTCCCAGGATGGAAGGTATCAAGGCTTTGAAACTAAGGTGATGGGTATAAAAATCTTTGTGGATGCTGATACCATTGCTGCTGTAACTGGTGTTCCCAATACTGGAGATATGTTCATTTCAGAATGGGAAGTAAAGAATGGTGGAGTTAAGAGATTTACCCAGAAGTTGTACGGGATTAAAGACCCGGGTGATCTAAGAAGCTCTTACATGCATCCTAAGGCAAGGATTCTTCATGCCATCTTGGGATGTTGTATTTTGCCCAAACATGGAAGTAAGAATCATGTGTCTGAGCTAGAAAGATTCTGCATAATCCATCTTTTGGACAAAAAGCCTCTTAATATACCCAAGATCATCCTCTACAATATGCTGAAAAGGTTAAATGATTCTGCCTCAAGCTATACTCATACCACTCTTATCACAAAGATTCTGTTGAAGTTCAATGTTCCCATTGAAAGAGTGTATGACCACAAAGGTCCTGCTCTCTTCTCCTTGACCAACATCAAGAGGATGGGGATTGTTGTGAAGAAGCCCTCACCAGAAAGGACTCTGCTAGAAGAAGCTGTTTAAACCAAGGCTCGCAGAACTGGGAAAAGTCCTTTAGAGATTCTGGAATAGGAGTTGCAAGGTGCCACTCACAAAGACAAGTTTGTGTCTGCTCAGACTCCCACTAAAGTTCTGAAGAAGAAGAGAACAAAGCTGCTTCAGAAGAAAGGATCACCAGAAGGAGAAGTTCAGTTCAGACAATCTGAACCTGCTCAGAGTATGTCTGCACATACTTCTGAGATTGTGGGTCAGGTTACTGAGAACCTAGCTTTTGCTACTCAGCCTACTCTCAACTCGGGAGGACAGGTAGAGGACAACAATAGTCTAGAGTCTGAACCAATCTCAGTTGCATTAGATGATTCAACTGAGCCTGTCAAAGCCATCCCTCTTACTACGAGTCTGCCTGAAGCTGACATTAGACAAGTAGTCATAGAGATTGAAGAAGAAGAAAGAAAGCAGAAGGAAGAACAAGAAAAGCAAGACTATGCTCTTGCTGTTGCAGCCCAACAAGCCATTCTTGAAGATGAAAGGCTTGAGCAAGCCAACAGGCTAAAAAGAAGAAGAGCCAGTGCTAAGACTAGAAGAAATCAAAGGAGAAGACTGTTGTCTCCTGCTGCTGATGCCCCTCAAAGGTTGACTAGAAGTAAAAGCATCCAACAAGAAGATGCTGCTTAGTTTCAGAAGGTTGCTGAAGCTCAAAGAAAGAAGAAGTTGGAGGAACTGAGGGAGAAGAAGCTAGCTACTGAAGGCTCTACGGCTCGTATTAAGAGACCTAGGGTTCTATTTAGAAATGTCTCATCCTCAGAAGATGAAGCCACTCCTCCATCTAAAGCTATCAGCACACTAAGAGAAGTACCCCCACCTTCACCATCTTCTTCCTCTCTGTCAGGTTACTCTGAACTTGATTCAGATGTCAAACCAAACTGCATCTGGTTTGGTGGGAACCTTCCTGTTAGTATTCTGCTGAAAGAAAAAGAAAGGAAACTGTCAAGGCAACCTACCTACGATCTAGCTCTACCTATTCGCAGCGATGAACACTTAAAGTGGGCTGCTGAAGTGCCTCACAGACTCTACAATATGCTCACTTCTGTATGAATCAGAGTACCAAAGTTACCAAACTTATATGAAGAATTGCTATTCTTCAAGGAAGCCGCACCATTGTTGTCTCACCCACCATCGAGGTTTTTTCTGGAAACTTCCTCAGAAGCAAGACAAAGGAGGATGCTCAGCTCAGGGGGAGGTGGTCTCTCAGACGCTCTTGAGAAGATCAAATATGGAGTCATCACTCCTTGCCATAAGTGGAAAGCTTTGGATCCATTCTCACAGGATCAACTCAAGCTATCTCCTGATGAGTGGATCGTTATCATAATGCAGTGTCTTGAAGCAGAACTAATTGATCAAAGTTGTTCCAGATCCTTTGGCTGTAGAGATTTCAAACCCCCTCTACCTATTCATACAAAGCTGTCAACTACTATTCTGGTGCAGCCAGACAGGATAGTACCTAGGTATCCTTATGCTGACTTATTTTCTATCAAAGACAAAGGACCTGAGATAGTTTCAAACGGTGCTGGACCTCCATAGGTGTTATCTGAAGAAGACTGGAACAATCTTGCAGAATATATCTTCATCAACCAAGGCATGGATCATTCACTTTATAATGCCATGTGGGACTTTCACTGGAATCTTGTTGAGAAGGCAGGGAGTTCATCAGGAACAAGTTGGGATGACGCTGACTCTCAAGTGGTTGCAGGTTCAACTATAGTCGAAACTGCTACCTTCTTTAGAGGACGCTTTCCATTGTCTGATAGGGATCTCCATTCAGAGTGGATGGTGGCATCTCCTTTTGTTCGCCCTGAATTTTATATCCGAGTGAAGGACCCTTTGCAGTATCACCTACCTACTGGTTTTCAGTACTTCAGATTCACATGCAAGCATATCTCTCTCATTTTCTATGAAGAGAATCTTGAAGTCGAAGTCAGTGCTTTAGTTGAGGAGAATAAGGAACTTCGTCTGAAGAATCAACAGCTTATGCAGAAAACAGATCAGATTTTAGAGACTCAAGCTCAGATTCAAGCAAGTCAAAATCATCTCCGAGAGGCTGTAGTAGCTGAACTGGAAAGGAAGAGACTGGCTATGCAAGAATTACTTGAGAGAGCTCTGAGAAGCTTAAGACCCAGTTCATGATGCTGTCTAGAATGATTCAGACTGTGTTTCACTGTTTATATCAATACGTGTTTCCGTTTTTAATCCATCAAGTTTTGATAGTTATCATTCTATGTGCTCACTTTGATGAAAATCGATCTTAACTGCTATCTGTCTGTTGCTTACCCTTTCTTATTGATGCCAAAAGGGGGAGCAGTAATATGATGTGATTGGTAGTTATGGTAGCTATGCAGTATGCAGATGTGATTGGTAGTTATGGTAGCTATGCAGTATGAAGTATTTACTATGGTACTACTAACAAAATATGAAAGCAATGCAACACGCACTTCAGAAGGAGAACAATTCAGAAGGAATATGATCATCTCAGATGAAATATCTGTTTAAGGGGGAGAATTTTCTCAACTAAAACCTTTTTCAGATTCTATCACATTTTATATTTGTCATCATAAAAAATGGGGAGATTGTTAAGTCTCAAAGGATTAAATATATGAAATTAAACATATTTTGAGTCTTAGTCTCTTAGGTTTTAATGAACAACAAATATAAAATATAAAAAGTATTTATATGATACTATGCTCTCACAGGATGTTGCACTGTTTCAGATCATATTGTTTGTGTAAAGGATCATCTGAAAGATCAACTTCATCTGAAGAGTGTTTATCATCTGAAGAGTGCTTATCATCTGAAGAGTGTTTATCATCTGAAGAGTGCTTATCATCTGAAGAGTGTTTATCATCTGAAGACTTGAAGATCATCTGAAGACTTGAAGAATCTGAAGAACTCTATGCATCTGAAGGCTGAAGGTTTCAAGTTTAAGGTTTGACCCAAGAAGACGTTACTATGTAAGAAGAACGTTCATCCCAATGGTCTAACCCTTTTCAGCATAAGAATCAGAACTGCTTTCTCTCCTCATTCAAATGTTTAGCATTTTTAAGGAAAGTCTGCAAAGTTGTTGTACCTACTCAAAAACATTGTGAGCACAGACCTGCTGCACCTAAGACTGCTCAGAACGTGTTGGACAGAGCGTGTCTCAACGTCTCCTGAAGCATTTAATGCTATTTGACAACAGGCAACATTTTTCTCGAAGACTATAAATATGCCCATGCAGATTGAAGTAAAACAGAGAGATTAAAAGCAAAGATATCAAAGAAATCTTACTCTGAGTAAACGCTGCAAAAATACTCTGATATTTTATGTACATTTCCTCATTTGCTTATCTTGAGTAAATCTCAGTTACTTGTACACTTCTGATAAGTTCAATCTATCATCTGAAGATAGTTGATTAAACTTCATCTGTTTTTATCTTAGAACAGTTTGTAGAGCCTGAAGAGGCTTGACAGAAAAGAATACTTGTTGTAGAGCCTGAAGAGGCTTGACAGAAAATAATACTTGGTGTAGAGCCTGAAGAGGCTTGATAGAAAAGAATACTTGTAATCTTACAAGATTAGTGGAAACCCAGTGGTGGTTTGCCCTGGGACTGGACGTAGCTCACAAGTGGTAGTGAGTGAACCAGGATAAATTCTCGGCTAAGTTTCCTTTCCCTTAAACTCTTTCAATTCAGTTTTTAAACTAACAAAGGGGTTTAGAAAAGTTTTCAAGAGCGAAAATCTTAACATCAAACAAAACTATTTATCAAAATTGTCTTTGTGTCTGAATCAAGGTTCAGAAGGTAGTAACTTACGTCAGACAATCTTTATCATCTGAAGTTTTTACAGAAACTTTTTAAAGTATTCTCTAAAACCAAAATGTTTCCATTGAAATACTATTCAACCCCCCTTTTAGTGTTTCCCTGTTTTTCTTACATTAAGTATAACTCATGATATGAGTTATCTAATTGAGGGGGAGGAATTTCTAAACTCTTATCTTATTAAAAAGCTCTTTCAGATTTGTTAAGTTTAAAGCAAATTTATCATCATTAAAAAGGGGGAGAATGTTGAGTCTCAATTTATCATTAAGAATTTAATAATGATTGAGCCACATATTTCCAAGTTTTAATGAACAACAAATTTGACTAAGTTACAAGAATAACTGCCTATGCTATTAACGTATACTTTGAATTAAGCAAGTTGATCTCTTTACGTCATGAAGACTTTCTGACGTGGCAACTGTCTGAAGAAGTTAGACCATCTGAAATGGTCATCTGCCTGAAGAAGTGAAGTCGTCTAAAGATTCAACCTGTCTGAAGATTAAACTCATCAGAAGGTTGAAGTGTCCTACTGCTGAAGAAGTAGGATCATCTGAAGTGGTTGTTCATCTTAAGCATGTTATCATCTGAAGCTCAGAAGAACAATCTGAAATGGTCTATCATCTGAAGCGTAACATCCATCTGAAGAAGATGTTTTGTCTGAAGTGAAATATCATCTGAAGTCAAGAGACCATCTGAAGACATTGTCTCCATCTATTTATCTAAGATCAAGTTTCGTCTGAAGAGGAGAAGCCTCTGAAGAGATTTGATGAAGATATTTCTCTGTCAACGCCTTCTGAAACAAGATTGTGGTCTAACCTATTTAAGGCAAACAAAACGGGAACTTTTCTGGATACTCAAATTTCTATCACTTAAGAGGAAAGTTCTGAGCTTCGCAGCATTTGCAGAAGTCAGAACAGGCCTGCTTTTTCTGCATCCTTGTACTGTGTCAGAAGTTATCAGAGATCATTTCACAATGGGATTATTTGCATCTCTAATTGTTGCATTGAGTGTGTCTCATTCTTGTGCTTATAAATAGCTTCATTCAAGAAAAATACAAGAGAGAGCTGGCTGGTAGAAAACTAAGAAAAAGCTCACAAGAAAATCATTCAAAGAGCCGAATCGCTACATCAGTTTTTATCTAAAAAACTTACTTTGTTTTCATTGTAATTGTACTCATATCTTCATATCCTGAGTTCTACTCAATTATCTTTTACAATTCTGAGTTTAAGCTCTGAACTTGTTCATAGTTGCTTAGCTTAAACTTATTCCTTGTAAACATTTGGGATTGAGCATGGAGAGGCTTGCTTGTTAAAGAATACTTGGTGTAGAGCTTGAAGAGGCTTGACAGAAAAGAATACTTGGTGTAGAGCCTGAAGAGGCTTGACAGAAAAGAATACTTGGTGTAGAGCCTGAAGAGGCTTGACATAAAAGAATACTTGGTGTAGAGCCTGAAGAGGCTTGACATAAAAGAATACTTGGTGTAGAGCCTGAAGAGGCTTGACAGAAAATAATACTTATAATCTTGCGGGATTAGTGAAAATCCAGTAGCGTGTTTGTACTAGGACTGGACATAGCTCACGGTTGAGTGGGTGAACTAGGATAAATTCCTTGTCTAAGTATCTCTATCCCTTATCTCTTTCAATTCATTTTATGTACTAACTTTAAGGGGATTGAACTTGTATTTATATAAAATGAACGTTTAAACATCTTCAAGAAAATAAGTTTTCATACTGTCTGAAACCTTTCAGGAAGAAGACGAACTTCAGACAAGGCATTGTCTGAACTGAAAGTGAATCTTCAGATTGTACTTCATCTGAAAATGTTTCAGACAAAAGACAAAATAGTTCAAATAAACACTCAAGTGTCTGGAACTTTATCTGAAAAGCTCTCTTTGTGAAAAGGTTTCCATAATACGTCAAGTTATATATAGAAACACTATTCAACCCCCCTTCTAGTCTTTCCCTGTGTGTGTTACAGCTTAGATTCCAGTTTTAATTTCTGTAAGTTGCGCTTCACCTGCGCTTCACTTGCGCTTTACTTGCGTTCGGCGTGAGTGAAGTGCAGGTATCAGATTTAAAATCTTGTATGTTGCGCTTCTCCTGCGCCCAGCGCAGATGAAGCGCAGATAACAGCCAACAACTGCGTTTCTGCGTTTTTCAAACAGTAAAACAAGAATATCACTATATTCAAACGATTAAAAGCCTAAAACGTGTTTATCGTAAACCAACGCTCTGATACCAATTGAAGGGAATCAACCATGTGGTCGGGGTGCAGCGAAAATAAATGGATTCCCTCCCTTGTTATGATCGTTATGCGAAAACACGAATCAAGGCATAAAAGGGTATAAAACAAAAGGTCATACCTTTTGAGGATTGCGAACGAGGCAATAGCAGCCACGTCTCTAGAGGTGTCCACGCCAATAGTCGAACTAGGAAACCCTCCTCAACTCTGCTAGTAGTGCTTGGAGAGTAAGAGTGACTACTCATATGTCATGGGTAATGCATCTCATGCTCTATTTATAGAGTGGTGGCTAGGGTTTTACCCCCTCACTCACTTATCCCTAACACATATGGGCCTGGCCCATTAGGTTATAATTCTAATCAAATTAGAATTATTATCTTTTCCTAGTGGCTTGTTGTATGCGTGTGACCCAATAGACTTTTAATATTTGGTTATGATATTAAAATAAAACTCTTTTATATTTAATATCATAATTAGTGAGCGGTATCTAGCAATACATCACTATCCAAATATTGAGATTATCAACAACCTTGACAAATCCTATTTTATGATAATTTATATGATATGTCCCTTTGTCCAAATATCTAATTGAACACAAGGGCATGGATTGTGTCAACCTTGTATAGTTCAATTTATGTTTTCTTGATCCCCAAGTAGACTGTACAGAAAATAAACATCTCATGTTTATCCTCCTGAGCATGGCCATGTGTAACATCCCAAATTTTATTAAATAAAATAAAATTAATAAAATAAGAGAAATAAATAAATAATAATATTAATAAGATTAGTATATTTTATGAATAAGGTTATTTAATAAATAATAAGAATAATAAATAGAGAGTGGGCCTAGCCCAATTAAGTATTTATTTAAGGAGGGGTTCTCAGTTCACCCTAATCCTTATTCGTAAAATCGTCAGAGAGCGAAACGCTAAGGAGGGGAGAAACCACGTCTCAAGAAGGGGTTGCTGCAGAATAATCATTGAGAATCAAGTACTGTTGCGGTTCGATCTTCACTTCAAGGTACGGTTGGGGAGAGGGTGTTGCTTGTATATGCATGTAGGGGTGCTTGGGTAGTAATCTAAGAGTATGAATTCGTATTGATAAATGATGTATTGAATATAGATGATGAAAACCTATGATTGATGGGTAGTTTTATGATTCTTGATAAATATTGAGTGGATTGATTGAGAATAATGAGAATAATGAAAAATGGGTTAATAAAGGGTTGATGATTTGGGGTTTTGATGGGAAAACCATGTAAACTGTTAAGGATTGATGCTTATGATGAGTTTTGATTAATATAATCGACTATGATTGATGTTTTAGCAAAGATGAGTGATTAAAGATTGATTAGAGTGATTTAGAGGCGTTAGAAATCGTGCGAACTACGATCTGCGTCGCGGGTAATCGATTACCAGGAGTAGTAATCGATTACCAGAGGGTTCTGGGCAACTAGGAGGGTTGTTTGCTCGCAGGTAATCGATTACAGAGAGTTGGTGTGTTGGTAATCAATTACAGAAGTTTGGTAATCGATTACCAGGGGGATTTCTTGCAGGTAATCGATTACTAAGGGTGGGTAATCGATTACCAGAGACCTTGTTTGCAGGTAATCGATTACATGAGGATTGTAATCGATTACCAGTATGGATTGGTGAATCCTTGTGATGGATGATTGCTCATATTTAGTTGATGTATTTATTGGTGATAATTATGATGATTTTTTATGATGATGATTGGTGAATATGTATGATGAAATACGATGATGATGATTGGTGTTTATTATGATGATAATGATATTTGATGATAATTATGATGATTTTTATGATGATGATTGGTGAATATGTATGATGATACATGATGATGATGATGAATGGTGCTAATTATAATGATTGATGATGATGATGTTGGTGTTGGTGTTGTACCTGAGTCTAACTCGGGGAGGTGAATAGTGTACCTGAGTATAACTCAGGGAGGTGATAATGGTGATGATGATTTAATTAACCTTATGTTGTAAATGATGCTTGAGTATATATGATGTTGTACCTGAGATACACAAGCCCAGTGAGGGGTGGGGTGTAACTCAGGGAGGTGATTGTACTTGGGATACACAAGCCCAGTGAGGGGTGAAGTGTAGCTCAGGGAGGTGAATGTTGTACCTGAGTCTAACTCGGGGAGGTGATTATGGTACCTGAGTATAACTCAGGGAGGTGAGTAATGATTATGATAATATTGAATATGGTACCTGAGGTGTACAAGCCTAGAGTGGGGTGAAGTACAACCCAGGGAGGTGAATGATGATTATGATGATAGTGGTGACTATGATGATTATGATGATATTGATGATTATGATGGTTATGGTGATATTGATGATGTTGTTGGTGTATATGATGATGGATGAATATGTCTTATATATGCTGATATAAAAATGAGTTATATGATGATGTTATGATTTTGTGATGAGGAAATGAGTAATAGGCGCTAAGAATAGAGTGGGAGAATTATTTGGTGAATAAGGATAAGAGAATTATATGATGATATTGATGTTTGTTATATGATGAATTATAGGTGATATTATCTGATGAATTATGTGATGTTTGAGTATGTGGTGTGATTAATGTCGATGTTGTCTATATGAGGGTGAGGATAGGGTAGTCTCCTATGTGTATGTATGAGTAGTATTCTTTTCCTCACCGTTACACTGTGGTTATTTTACAGGTGATGATGGAGACACAACTGGTGTCGAGTTTTGATTAAAGGGAATGTTGCTCTGGTACATGTGACATCAGGGCATATTATTGAGGATTCTTTTCTTTATGTTTCTAGTTAGGAAGGATTTTGTAAAACACTTTTAAATGCCTTACATGGCGAGTAGGATGTTTTAATTATTGATAGTTTGGAGATTTCGCTGCTTGTGTATTTTGAAAACCTTTGAGTTCTACTTTTATTTTAATTAAGTTGTTTTACAATTAATGAGGTTTTAAATGAAGAGATATATGAACCTTTTACCCATTGAGGGATACTGTTTTTGAAAAATATTTCGACTTATTAATTGTATAAGAGCTAGGGTAGAAGGGTGTCACACCATGCATTTTGCAGTCTCACTTTATCAAGAGGCCTATAGATATAACTCCTGTTACATAGGAGGGACAAATCCCATCTAGGGCACTCACATTCCACCACATAATTTATTATATGTCCAAAAACCAACTTTATGATTACCCTGTTACAGGTAACGTTTGATGATAATTAAAACATATAATTCCTTATGTAGGAATTGTAGTGATTTCAAGTCGAAGGACTTCATATAACACTTATCAATTTAAGAAACGTTCATGACACTTATGTAACAATCCATGCAACGTTCTTAAGGTGGGTCTGTCCAGTACACCATTACTCTTAATGTGTACCCATGTGAGCACATGATATCTCATATCCATGATCCGTGAGATGTGATCATCAATGAACTCACATACTAGTCTAAATGCATCTTTGTCCTAAGATGATACTTGACTAGGGACTATTTGTTGAGACAAACTCACCTCTAAGAGTTTTTAATATGACAAACCATTAAGTTTAAATATATGAGATGCATCTTGTTATTACTAACTGTGTGCTCAAGCATGTGGCAGAACAATGTTAGAATCTGTTTTGCAGAATTCAAAGCTCCATATATGTCAAAACAAAGAAACAAGGAAGCATCAAGAAGCTTGAAGCATCAAACGAGAAGAGACTCAGAAACAGCTTGAGACGACGTCTCAAGAACAGATGCAAAGTCAAGAGATCATCTCAAAAGAAAGAGACAGATCCAGAAGTGCATCATAAGCTTCATTGATCAAGACAGTAAAAGGATGAGACTAAGTTTCTAAATTGAGCAAGAGATCAGCACAAGTTAAGAAGAGATGTGAGATCAACTTTAGATGTTGTCTCATGGTCAGACGCAAGAGAAGAGTTCCAAGTGAGAGATGCAAGAGAAGAGCTACAGACTCATAAGAGACTCAAATACAGTTCAACTGGACAGGTCATCAAGTCAGAATAAAAGTGATCCAGTACACTGTGCAACTGATACAGTGACGTTTGTACTTGAACAATTTCTGCACTCATCTAGCAGGCAAGGCCTGACACTGTTCCAACGGCAATAAACGGCCAAAAATGACTAACTACCCTTTGATATAAATCCTGAGAGCTACAGTGGAGAAACATGAGAGACTACGTTGATTATTGAACACATATTGCATCTCATTACACGTCTCATGTGACATCTCAAGTGCACGTCTCAACTAGTTCATATCCAGACCTGATCTCAACTTGAGAACGTTATTAGTCTCCATCCATCTCTTCTTTGATTGTAATACTATCACTTTCTTTAGAAGAGAGAATCACTAGCTAAGCCTACTGCCTATCCATACATTGTATGTTTGTAAGCTAGACTCATCACAACATCCTATTCTTGTAACTTGTCTTATCTAAGATAGGGGTGTGCCTAGTCTTAGAGTGAGTTATGAGCGTCTTGAAGAGGCTGTAAGAATACTTGTGGCTCAGCCAAGGTAGGAGTGCCTATGCTTGGTGTGAGAGACGCCCTGAACAAGGTCCTTATGGGAAATCATTGAACAAGGTCCTTATGTGTCTTACACTACTGATGAGCTGGGTCTGAGAGAAGCCAAGCCCAGAGAAGCATGGACAGGTGCTGAGAAGGCAAGATATGTTCTGAAATTCAAGAGCCAAGTACCTGCTTACATGTGCTTTAAGCCGCAGTGAATACAATAAGGTAGCCGGATGTGTATCAACCAAAGAAATATGGGAGGCACTTGAAGTAGAACATGAAGGAACCAATCAAGTAAAGGAAGCCAAAATCAGCATACTGGTCAGACAGTATGAGCTCTTCAAAATGAATGAAGATGAAGGCATTGAAGACATGGTGAGACGGTTCACTGTCATTACAAATGATCTCAAGTCTCTTGGAAGAACTTACTCAAATCAGGATATGGTGAGAAAGATCTTGAGAAGCCTAACTAAGCCCTGGAGACCTAAAGTCACAACTATCCAAGAAGCCAAGGATCTTAGCATTCTCATATTAGATGAGCTTCTTGGATCATTAAAGGTTCATGAGCAAGAGCTGATGGAAGAAGATCTTATCAGAAGTCCAAAAATAATAGCCTCAAAGGCATCATCTAGGAACTCCAAAGGTAAGAAGGTAAGCTCATCTCAACAGACTTTACTTAACTCATCTCATGATACAGAAACTGAAGAAGATGAAGATGATGATGGAAGTGAGATGGATGATGAACTGGCCTACATCTCAAGAAAGATCATACGCATGTGGAGAGCTAGAGGAAGTGGAAGAAGAAACTTTCCATCAAGAAGAAGAGAAATCAAGTTAGACAGAAAAGGTCAATTCATCTGCTTTGAATGCAGAAAACCTGGACACATCAAGTCTGAATGCCCACTACTCAAAAAGGAAATAAATAGAAGTCCAAAGAAAAAGGCAATGATGGCCACTTGGGATGAAACAGAAGGAGATGAGAGTCAAGATGAAGAATCTACTAATCTGTGTCTCATGGAAAATGGTGACTCATCTGATGAAGAGGTATATGAATCTGACTCAGAACTCTCCTTTAGTGAGCTTAAGTCTGCTTTTGAAAATCTTCTATATGATTCAAACCTTCTTGTCTCAAAGAGCTCCTTATTAAAATCAGAATTAGACACAGCTCTTGAAAAGGTAAAATTTCTTGAAAAAGAGAATGAAAGTTTGAATCATAAAAACAATAGTCTCATGTTGTCTCAATGAGACTGTCTGAACTTGTTAAAGCAAATACTCAAGCTCATGATGAGCAAGAGCTAAAAAATCTTTCTGAAGTAAACTAGAAGCTCAAAAGGCAAAACATAATTCTCATAGATGATCTAGCAAAATTTGTAAAAGATACAAAAAAACCTTGAGAGACTCATTGGGTCTCAAAAAGGAATTTTTGACAAAGCTGGATTAGGCTATGAAAAATCCTCTAGTGAAATCTAGTATAAAGATTTCTTTATTCCTGCAAGAAAAAGGAAGAAGGAAAGATGCTCTTGCTGTAGCAAATTTGGCCACAAGACCACAGAATGCTACTTGAGACAGGTAGCATCAAAGAGAAGGGTAACTAACCATGAAGGACCCAAATATAAGTGGGTACCTAAAGCTAAAACTCTTATTGTAAGAGATGTGCCTGGCAGCAGCAAAATCAAAAAGGATGTGGGTGCTGGACAGTGGATGTTCAAGACACATGACAGGGGACAAAAGCAAGTTCCTGTCACTTGAAGAGAAAACTACAAGAGTTGTCTCCTTTGGAGACAACAGCAAGGCCCAAATTAATGGCATAGGTAAAATTGGTAAGATAAACTCAGCTCAAATTGAGAATGTATATTTTGTTGAAGGTCTGAAACATAATTTGTTGAGTATCAGTCAGCTGTGTGACAATGGTTATCATGTAAATTTCCAACCCACTTTCTGTGAAATCATAGACTCCAAGACTGGGAAAACAGCCTTTTCTGGAAAAAGAAACAAAAACCTGTACTCAGTCTCACTTGAGAGCCCATCTGATCTCACATGTCTCATGTCTCATGACCATGAGAAGTGGTTATGGCACAAGAGAGTTGGACACATTAACATGAGAACCATGAGTCAGCTTGCAAGTTAGTCTCTTGTCAAAGGTTTACCAAAAGCAAAATTTGATAAGGACATGATATGTGAGTCCTGCATAAAAAGCAAGCACAGCAAATCAAGTTTCAAATCCAAGTCTCATGTCTCAACCACCAGGCCACTTGAGATTCTCCACATTGATCTGTTTGGACCAACTAAGACTGCAAGTCTCAGTGGTAAAAAATATGGCTTTGTAATTGTGGATGACTTCTCAAGATTTACCTGGGTTCTGTTCCTCTCTCAGAAGGATGAATCTTATGAATCATTTAAAATATTTTGCAAAAAGATCCAATCTGAGAAGGGATATGGAATAGGTTCTGTAAGAAGTGATCATGGAGGAGAGTTTGAGAATGCAAAATTTAAGAAATTCTTTGATAAAAATGGCATTGCTTATAACTTCTCATGTCCAAGAACTCCTCAACAGAATGGAGTGGTTGAGAGAAAGAATAGGACTCTTCAAGGGATGGCAAGAACTTTGTTATGTGACTCTGGAATTGAAAAGTATTTTTGGGCAGAAGCTGTGAACACCTCCTGTTACATCATAAATAGAGTCACTATAAGAAAGATCTTGAATAAGACTCCATATGGGCTGTGGAAAGGGAGAAAACCCTCAATTTCCGTTTTCCATGTGTTTGGTTGTGATTGTTACATTCTAAACACTAAAGATCAACTAGGAAAATTTGATACAAAATCTGACAAAGGAATTTTCTTAGGATACTCCCAAACTTCCAAAGCTTATAGAGTATACAATCTAAAAACTAAAACTACTGAAGAATCTATGCATGTAGTCTTTAATGAGATGCAAGGCAGCTCTCAGAAAGAGGCTGATGAAGAAATTGAAGAGATGATGGGAGAATTGAGAATTTCAACTCAGGATGCTGAAGAGAGATCCTCACCTGAACAAAAACTAATGGGATCATCTCAACCTGAACCAGGGAGAGAAGCTCAATCTGAGATGGTGTCTCACAGAAGCATCCATCTGATGGGTTTCTGGCAAGCGAACCAAAAATCCAATAGTATAATAGTAAGAAGAGTTATCGTATCCACAGGGAATAGTCAATTCGCGTATAGTTGTGATCTATTTATCAAGAGAAAACAACGGATTTATAAGAGTATTGTTGCGTAAATGGTAAATAATCAATTAAATTTGAAAGGAAAAGTTAGAGACACTTTACTTGGATTAGGATTGAACTTCATATCATCACACCCTTTGTGTATCTAAAAACTATCTATTATTTTAGGTTTACTCTATAATACTATAGACAAACTATATTGCTAAGACCCCGAGTTACCAGCGGCCTCACACACTCAAAGATAATCCATGTGGGCTCTCCCAAGCGACAGACTTACCCTCGACTTATTTTATTTTCTTTATTCCATTTGTAAAAGAACTAATTGATAAATGAGGCCTAATCCTGTAGACGCACCTTCATTAGAGTACTCACACTACCCATCACTCATCAGGATACATCCATGTGTCGGTCCTAGATTGACAATCAACTAATCATTTGCTATCGATACTAAGGCCTAATCCTGTAAACGCCCTTCGCTAGAGTACTGTCACTACCCATCGCTCATTAGTAACGCTCATGTGTCCGTTACAGAGTATCGAGTCCTCTTATTCAATCAGAGTTTGGGTTTCTTCAGAATCCGCTCCCCCATCCTCAATCCTAGTCGAAACTAGCCTATAACTCCGGCGCAAGCGCGGAGGTTAGGAATTAAGCACAGAATAAGATTACCAATATTATACACAGAGAGCTCAGAAATAATAAAATAGAGTTTACATACACTTGGGGATAGAATCAATTACATTCAATCCTAATGGAGAGTTAACTACATAGGGTAGCCATACAAACCACCGAAGATGTTGTCAGCATCTTCAATCCTTGTGAAGCGCTCCTCCTCTCCTACTCTAAAATTAGCTTTGGTGCATTATCACTGAAATAAAACTAAATTACAATAATCGTGCACACCTTGATCTGGTGTAATAAGGTCCTATTTATAGGCTAAGGAAAGACAAAGAAAATTGGGGAGAAATCTATCTAAAAATGGCAACAGGGCAAGAATCAGCGTGACTTGCGCTTCAAGCTGCGCTACAGCGAAGGCTGCAGCGTAGGTTCCAGAGAGTTGCGCTTCACCCTGCGCTACAGCGCAGGTTGAAGCGCAGAATGCGTCCTCCAGCTTCAAACTTTCTCTTTTTAACTTGATCTCTCCCCGAGACTGGTTTTGGTTGATTTGTCTTTCCTTGTTTCCCTTTTCTTGATGAAATCTTGCATTTATTGAGCATCTTGGATTTAATTGGGAAGGTTGTCTGCAGAATCCTTGTTTGATTTGTAGTGATCTCCTCATTGATTACCTCAAATCTTCTTCAAATCTTTATTAAATCTCTTCAATCAAACTCAAATCTTGTAGATATTTCACTCATTTAATGTTATCTTTCCTTCAAATCAAATATTTGCAATATCCTACAAAAATCAGCAATATTTCTATTAAAATAGAATCAAATTCAAATCCAAGATTAATAAATACAATTTATCTAATATTTAATAAAAAGGGATTAAACTGGGGCGAAAATACCATTTTATCCTTGATAAGTGAACTAAAAAGTGCTCTAATTTATCATATAATTTTCACTTATCACCATCCTGACACATCTCATGTACCTCAAGAAGAGGACAAGTCAGATGGACAAACTGAGAATAGGGGAGCAAGAGAAGGAGGTCTTGAAATCTAGAATGAGCATGCATCTCAACTGCCCAGAAGCTGGAGATTAGTGAGATCTCATCCTAGAGATCAGATCATTGGAGAGACTTCAGATAGGGTTAGGACCAGATCCTCCTTCAGAGATGCTGAAAACATGATGGCACTTCTATCTAAAGTACAACCTAAAGATATTCATGAAGCTCTCAATGATGAGTCCTGGGTAAAAGCAATGGAAGAAGAGCTCAACCAGTTTGACAAAAGCAGAGTTTGGGATCTGGTTCCTCCTCCCTCCTATCAATCTATAATTGGAACCAGATGGGTCTTTAGAAACAAGCTAAATGAAAAGGGCAAAGTAATGAGAAATAAAGCAAGATTGGTAGCAAAAGGATACAATCAGCAGGAGGGCATAGACTATGATGAGACCTTTGCTCCAGTTGCCAGACTTGAAGCTATCAGAATCCTCTTAGCCTTTGCTGCTCACAAGGACTTCAAACTCTATCAGATGGATGTGAAAAGTGCATTCTTGAATGGGATTATTGAAGAAGAAGTCTATGTAAGACAACCCCCTGGCTTTGAAGATCCCCATCATCTAGAGTATGTCCTCGGACTCAAAAAGGCCTTGTATGGTCTCAAGCAAGCTCCAAGAGCTTGGTATGACAGGTTAAGTTCCTTTTTAATTAAAAATGGTTTCACCAGAGGTCAAATCGATACTACACTATTCAAAAGGGAAGTTAACAAAGATTTATTAATTGTTCAAATTTATGTGGATGACATTATTTTTGGGTCCACTAATGAGTCTCTTGTCAAGAATTCTCAAGTCTTATGCAGGGAGAATTTGAGATGAGCATGATGGGTGAACTGAGATTCTTCCTTGGATTACAAATAAAACAGTTGTCAGATGGCATTTTCATCAACCAAGAGAAATATGCAAGAGACTTGCTGACAAAAATTCAAGATGAATGATGCCAAGCCAATGAAGACTCCAATGCACCCCTCAACTCATATTGACAAAGATGAGGCTGGTAAGAGCGTCTCAGATTAGCTCTACAGAGGTATGATTGGATATCTCATGTACCTAACTGCCAGCAGACCTGATATTCAGTATGTTGTAGGCATCCGTGCAAGGTATCAATCTGATCCAAAAGAGTCTCATCTTACTGCAGTTAAAAGAATTTTAGGTACTTAATAGGAACCATTAATCTTGGTCTCTCGTATGAGAAAGGTTCTAGTTTTGATCTCATAAGATATAGTGATGCTGATTTTGCTGGAGACAAAATGGATATGAAAAGCACAAGTGGGTCTGGCCAATTCCTTGGGAAATGTCTCATCTCTTGGTCTTGCAAGAAACAAAATACAATAGCCTTGTCCACAACTGAAGTTGAATATGTATCAGCAGCTGCCTGCTGTACTCAGATATTGTGGATCAAGTCTCAAATGCAAGACTTTGCACTCAGGTACTCCAAAATCCCCATATATTATGATAACACAAGTGCTATAAATCTTGCTAAAAATCATATTCATCATGCAAGGTCTAAACATATAGATATTAAGCATCACTTTATAAGAGACCATGTGCAAAAAGGAAACATTGAAATTATTTTTGTTGATACCAAAAATCAACTTGCTTATATCTTCACTAAACCATTAGTAGAAGAAAGATTTATTGAAAATTTAAAACTGCTGAATATGTGCTCTCTTAGTTAAAACTCTTTTGAAAATTATTCCATGTGATAAGATGAGCTCTGTGTCTCATAAGTAAGATCCATGGTCAATCTGTGATGAGATGCTAACTCAAGGGAGCTCAGATAAGATGCATCTCATAATGAGTCCAAATTCAAGGGTCATCTCACACTCAAGGACGTTACGTGAGAGAGGAATGGAGTCGTTAACAAACGTCTAGTAACTCCGCTCTATGCGCACAACTAGCCGTTAGGGTATAAAAAGAAGTGCCCAACCACTTCTCAACCGTTCATTAACTGCTCCCTCATCATTTGCGCACTCATTCTCTCTCTCTCTCTCTCTCAGCTCCTCCCTCTATTTAAGACAAACTCAAAACCCACACCTCATCTCTTTCCTCTCTCTCAGATGAGCATCAAGACCAAAGTTATCAAACTTCCCTACTCTGATAAATCTTCTTCGTCTTCATCTCCTGAAATCAAGATGTCTTCATCTGAACAATCATAATCCATCAGCGTTCATTCAAGTCAAGAACGCCTCAGCCGTTGTCCATCTCCACAGCCCAGTATAGAGTCTGAGCCCTCACAAACTCAGTCTCAACCCTCACCTTCCTCTAAGTCCACTTCTTCAAAGAAAAGTACACCCCTGCCTCGTAGAATGAAGTCTCAAAGGATTGCTTCAAACGTAACTCAGACTACAGCACACCAAGCTCCCAAATCTCCTGTCCATATAGACCTCACCCAGCGTGAAGCTTCAAAGAAAAAGGGCAAGGCTGTTGAAGGAAATAAGCTCTCATTTCAGTCTGATCTCTTTGAAAATGCAGAAGTGGAAGAAAAGTTTATCAAAAAATTTGCTGAAAGAAGATAGTGATTGGGAGACTTATTGACTTTAAGGAATTTAAAGAAGAAAACTGGGATATTGTTCCTTATCTCAGGAAGCAGGGCTGGGAAGACTATCTGTCTATGACAGAGCCAGTCTTTCCAAAGATGACAAGGGCCCTTTTATGTTGCTTGTACCAAGGCTAAAGGTGCTTCTCAGGGGTTACCCCATGTGATAGTCAATCTCAAAGGAGTTCATATTGAACTCACTGAAGAATCCCTGGGGGGGGCCATCATTCAAGCCCTAGTGACTAGAAATAGGCTCTACAACAAAGAAGACTGGTGGAGTCAAATAGGAGTCCCAGTTGCAAGCGTGGGAACTGTTAGACAAGTGGCCTCAACTAACTTAAGAGGGGGGTGAATTAAGTTATTCGATTTTATCTAATCTTTTCGTTTACTAACTTATTTTACCCCTACTATACGTAAAATGCTTTTTCTAAGATGAAATATGAATGCACACTCTTAATTTCTTAAAATATAATGAATTCACAATTGCAATAAATAAATAAGAGTTAAGGGAAGAAGAAATGCAAACTCAATTTATACTGGTTCGGCCAACCCCTTGCCTACGTCCAGTCCTAAGTACCCACTTGAGATTTCCACTATTTGTAAAACTCTTTACAAATGATGAATCCTCCAACACCTTGGAACCTTTCCCTTGTGTTGAGATTCACCCACAATACACGAGAGGCGCCCTCTCTTCAATCACACAGTAACAGAATGAATTTTGTACAAGTGAACTCTCTTTTATAGTGGATATTACAACTTGAAGAACCTATAAGAATCCTTAATAATTTGCAAGTGTTTTGGCCAAAATGATTCTTAAAGAGATTTCTCACTTTTTGTTATTTCACATTGTAATCTCCTTGATTTTTCGAAATAAAGACACATATTTATATTAGAATAATTGAAGCTTTGTATCTTTTGATAAGGAATTGTGTCTCCTCATATTTTAGAAAAATCTCCCTGGTAATTGATTACCAATATGTTGTAATCGATTACACACTTTAAAATTCAAATGGTTTATGAAACGTTGTGTCTGAAATTTGAAATTTGAATTTTCTGCACACTGGTAATCGATTACAACATCTGGTAATCGATTACCAGAACCAAAATTTCGTTCCAGAAATTGAATGCTTGCTGGTAATCGATTACAATCCAACTATAATCGATTACCAGTTCAAAATATTTATTTTGAACTTAATTTCGGTTCATAAAAACATTTTTGCATAAACTTTATTTAAAAGGCCAAATTACTTGCAAAGTCTAGAATTCTTTTAACACTTTATCTAACTAGACTAATACTTATCTAACATCACTTGTAGTCTTGATCTTGCATTGACCTTGCTCTTTGCTCTTTCTCTTTCTTTTGCCAAATTCTTTTTGTCAATCTTGTGAACTCATTTTCTTTCCATTGGCATCATCAAAACCTGCATATAATATATCTACAAGTATATGCATCTACAATCTCCCCCTTTTTGATGATGACAATTATCTTTAAGGGAAGAAAGAAAAATAATTTCAAGTATACACACATTGATCACTTCCCCTTTAGTCTCCCCCTTAGTATTTGTCTTTTAGAAACAACGCTATATTTGGGGACAACAATATTAACAATAATTGGGGACAAAATACTTTTCTTTTATTTCTAGAAATATTGGGGATAAAATAAAATTTCATAGTCCTTTCCTTTCCTTTTCTTTCCCCAAATTAACTTTTTAAAATTTCATATCATAGAGTACTTTTCTTTCCCTTTCTTTTCTTTCCCAGTTCTTTTCTTTCCCTTTTCTTTCTTTCCCTTTCTCTCCCCTTTGGCATCATCAAAAATAATCAAAGAGCATCAAACAAGATATATCCACGAGTAATAAAGTATTAGCCAAACAGTGTATTAGCCAAGTAAAAAATTTTCATATCTTTGTAATTGATATGAATACCTTTGTTATTGATTACATGTGCAAAATTTTCCATATCTAAAAAATTTATGAGTTTAATTTAGAGAAATCTAAGATTCCTAACTCTCTTCTAATTTATTTCAAATACCCATTTTGTTCTTATAATTGAATGATCATTTGGTCTATCAACTAGTTTTCATACATGATTTCTTCCAAATTGAATTAACTCTTCTTGTATAGCAATAATCCATTGTTCACCTTTTAAGGTTTCATCAATACCTTTTTTTTATTTCAATTTTATAACACAAAGCCATATATATCTTTAAGAGAGAGTCTAGTTGTTACCCCCCCTTTTGAAATTC
Organism: Sesbania bispinosa; assembly: GCA_026901365.1. Classification (NCBI taxonomy): domain Eukaryota; kingdom Viridiplantae; phylum Streptophyta; class Magnoliopsida; order Fabales; family Fabaceae; genus Sesbania; species Sesbania bispinosa. The sequence goes on along the minus strand of QLOH01000503.1, from coordinate 668,292 downwards.
TCCAATGATGTTGTCAAGAGGATGATCTCTTTAAAGTTTTCTACTCTCTTGAAAGATCCATGTTGGTTTCTTTGTTGTTGTCTCCATAAATGGCATGTCCATTGTTTTTGGGAGTAATGTCGATAAACTTTGAAGTATTCTCCTTCATGTGCTTGGAGCATCCACTATTAAGTTACCATTGAGAGTGTCTTGCCATCAAGCACACCTACAACATAATTCTTAACTTTTGGTACCCATTTCATCTTGGTCCTTGAATGTTAGTTTTGGGTAAGGGTACTTTTTGGAAACCCAAATCATGTGTCCATTTTGAACACCATTCTTTCATATATTACAAGTATATGCACTATGTCCCTTTCTACCACAATAGTTACATTTAATAAATGAACTAGTAGACATGTTATATGAGGCAAAGAAGTTTTGTAAAGCTTTTGTTGCTTTGAAGGATCATATCCTAATTCATCAGCTTTATCAAAGATACACCTTTGACTTCCTAAAATAAACATCTAAGTTATTTTTATCGAAGGTGAATTTTGCAAGTGTAGTGTTTTAACTTTTTAATTTCTTCTTTGTGTTTTTGGGAATGATGTGCATGGATGAGTTTCTTCGTTACTTTCTAAATTAATGATAGAACATAGATTTTCATTTTTAGAATTTACTATTTTAAGTTCATTTTTAAGATCATCTAGTTCTTCATTTAATTTTGAAATTTCTTTCTCTAGTTTTGCAGTGGTTTTCTTGTAGGATGATACTAGTTTTGCTAGTCTAAATGATTCTTTATGTAACTCATTGAAAGCATCTTGCAATTCATCAAATGAGATAGATATGTTATTGTTAGAAGATGTTACCTCTTCTTCACTTTCGTAGTCTCTTGCCATAAGTCCCAAGTTTACGATTTCATTTTCTGAATCACTGGAGCTTATGTCATTATCATCCCATGTAATGTAGGCTTTCTTTGCTTTCTTATCTTTGAATGTCTTCTTGTTTGATTTTTCCATTCTCTTCTTGTAGATGGACATTCTAGTCTTAAGTGTCCTGGCTGATTGCATTCGAAGCGCCTTGGGGTTGAGGAAGAATTTTCTTCTTTCATCTTTGTGTTGAATGTAGATCTCTTTTGATTTCTTCTATTCCTTAGGAATTTTGTTGAACCTTTTTACAAAGAGATCAAATTCTTCATCATCATTAAATCTTCTTCCTCAATGATGTCTTCGTTGTCATATTCTTCATAGACAAGTGATGATGCTTTAAGATTGCAATGCTTTTCTTATCTTTGTCATTTTCTTGCATTTTGATTGAGTCTCAATAGTTCCAATTTGTTGATCTTGAAGTTTCCCAAACATTGAAGCAAGGACATTGTTGTAGATCCTTTGATTCTGCAATTGCTGTCACCTTTGGTTGCCATTGCCTACTCAACATCTTAAGACTTTGTTAATGAGATCCTCATTGGAAAATTTTTTCCTAAAGATGCAAGATAATTAAAATATGAGTAAATCTCTTTTGCATGTCTTGTATGCTCTCATTTGATTCATCCTAATAATTCATATTCATGTGTGAGGGGTGTTTATTCTAGATCTTTTAACATCACTTGTTCCCTCATGAGTTACTTCTAATGTATCCCATATTTCTTCTGCACTTTTGCAATTTGAAACTCTAAAGTATTCATCTAAGCCTAATGCGGAGTGTAATTATGTTTTTGGCTTTTAAATTGTATTGGACTTTTCTTTGGTCATATTTACTCCATTGATCTCTAGGTGTAATTTTGACTTCATTTCCTACTTGTATCGAAGGAATAAAAGGACATTTTCTACAGCATCCCAAATGTTTAGATCTATTGATTCTATGAAATTTGCATTCTAGATTTCCAATAGTGAAACCCTTCTCCATTAAATACAGGGGGTCTATTAAATGAGTTTCCTTCACCAAAAAGGGAATTGGATGAGGCCATAATTGATCTTGAGGCTTCTAATCCTTATACAAGATACAAGCTCTGATACCACTTGTTAGACAAGTGGCCTCAACTAACTTAAGAGGGGGGTGAATTAAGTTTATTCGATTTTATCTATCTTTTCGTTTACTAACTTATTTTACCCTTACTATACTTAAAATGCTTTTTCTAAGATGAAATATGAATGCACACTCTTAATTTCTTAAAATATAATGAATTCGCAATTGCAATAAATAAATAAGAGTTAAGGGGAAGAAGAAATGCAAACTCAATTTATACTGGTTCGGCCAACCCCTTGCTTACGTCCAGTCCTCAAGTACACCACTTGAGATTTCCACTATTTGTAAAACTCTTTACAAATGATGAATCCTCCAACACCTTGGAACCCTTCCCTTGTGTTGAGATTCACCCACAATACATGAAAGGCACCCTCTCTTCAATCACACAGTAACAGAATGAAATTTTGTACAAGTGAACTCTGCTTTTAGTAGTGGATATTACAACTTGAAGAAACCTATAAGAATCCTTAATAATTTGGCAAGTGTTTTGGCCAAAATGATTCTTAAAGAGATTTCTCACTTTTTGTTATTTCCACATTGTAATCTCCTTGATTTTTCGAAATGAAGACACATATTTACATCAGAATAATTGAAGCTTTGTATCTTTTGATAAGGAATTGTGTCTCTTCATAAGTTTAGAAAAATCTCACTGGTATATCGATTACCAATATGTTGTAATCAATTACACACTTTAAAATTCAAATGGTTTATGAAACGTTGTGTCTGAAATTTGAAATTTGAATTTTCTACACACTGGTAATCAATTACAACATCTGGTAATCGATTACCAGAACCAAAATTTCGTTCCAGAAATTGAATGCTTGCTGGTAATCGATTACAATCCAACTGGTAATCGATTACCAGTTCAAAATATTTATTTTGAACTTAATTTTGGTTCATAAAACATTTTTGCATAAACTTTATTTTAAAGGCCAAATTACTTGCAAAGTCTAGAATTCTTTTAACACTTTATCTAACTAGACTAATACTTATCTAACATCACTTGTAGTCTTGATCTTGCATGACCTGCTCTTTGCTCTTTGCTCTTTCTTTTGCCAAATTCTTTTTGTCAATCTTGTGAACTCATTTCTTTCCATTGGCATCATCAAACCTACATATAATATATCTACAAGTATATGCATCTACAGGAACCTCGCTGTTTAAAGAGGCAAAGGTCATAAACTCCTCCTCCTCTCTCAATCATTTTGGGAAATTCCTCTTTCACCTAGTAGCCAAATGCATCATGCCCAGAGTTGGCACATTCAACAAAATTTACACTCAAGACTTTATGGTCATGTATCATCTCAAGCACGGTATCCCTCTAAATCTTCCCTTTCTAATTCTAAGGCACATGGAACATGCCTTCTACAACTCCAAAGTCACTTCCTCTCCACCATTTGGAATGCTCACCACGAAAAATGAAGCATTTCAAAGTTGACCTCAGTGGCTGTGAAGAGACATCTGAAAAGCCTGGACTAATTGGAAAATCAAATCTCAAGTCTCTGAGTTTAGATGGTAAGTCAATTCCTCCTCCCCACTTTTCCACTTGAAAATCCTGCTCCCATTCCTCCCTCTACTCAAGCTTCTCCATCCTCAAAATTATCTGAGACTCACAAGAAGAAGAAAAGAAAGAAGGTTGTTAAGGAGACTGCTGAGGGATTCTAAGAAGGTCGTGAGATCCCTAGAGAACAGATGAAGAGAAAGTCTCACCTTCAGTCTTAACTAAGACTGAGACTAGAAAAAAGAAGAAAAAGAAGAACCAAGGGTCTGAGCATGTCTCATCTGCTATTACTCAGCCTGGAACCTCAACCACTAATATGAAGAACTAGTTACTACGAAACCAACACCTGAGATGCAAGAAACCAGCAACTGATCCTCAACTTCAGTCTCCACATATCAAAACACACCTCTATCTCTCAGCAAGCAATCATCAATCTGATGTCTCTCCCATCACAAAATTGTTTGTTGAGACTCTTGTAAGTTAGCGAAGGAAAATCACTACCTTCAGTTCATGAGGCCATACAAAGAGACCCCAACTGATGCTGATGAGACTGAAGAGATACCCACTGCTCAACAAAGGACACCAGCTAAGTATGAGCCATCTCACTCATTTCAAACCTCTCTTCCTACACCTGGCAAGTTCTTTGTGGATTCAATTCTGCTCAGCTCTCCTCAACCAAAATATGACCAATCTGCACCTCCACCTGAACACCCTCAAGCTCCAACATCTGAACCATCTATTCCCACTCATATCTCCAACTTCATCAATACCTTTCTGAATTAGCTCCATGAAGAACAACAACAACATCAGCAAGATCTCCACTCCAGAATTGAGCAGAATCAGAAGAAGATCCTCAAGAAGCTGAAAAATCAGAAGAAGAGGCAAGAGGCTATCCTTGATGGACTTGACACAGTCCTTCAAGCTATCCGCACTTCAAATGATTTCAACAAGAAGATGAATCTTCATCTCTCTAATCTACCTGAGATTCCACAAGTCATTGTGCGCCCATCTGGACCGGACTCTGACTCATCCTCTTCTCCTTCTTCCTAGCTATGTTAGTTCCTTTGTTTGATAATGGAAAAAGGGGGAGGAGAGGCGGAGAGTTGGTTAGATGTTTAGCATCTGATAAGAGTCTTAGTTTTGTATTAGTTGGAAGCCTTGTTGTTTTTGAAATGTGTTAAGATGTAATAGCATCTTTTCTTTGACTTGATGAGATTGCAGTGACATCTTTTGTTATGCAATTATGTACTCCTCTTGTTTTGATGAATGAAATGACTCTTTGTTCACATTTTATTGGCTGAGATGTATCTATTTAGCAAAATCTTATAAAACAATTTGATCTCGAATCAGGGGGAGCTCATCTCCTTAAAAGAAATAGAATTGCATAACTCAAGGGGAGTTAATTACTGCATCTAATGACTAAAATCTTATCCACTTAAAATTTAAACTCCATGATTTGCCATCATAAAAAAAGGGGGAGATTGTTTGAGACACAAACTCACCTCCAAGAGTTTTTAATATGACAAACCATTAAGTTTAAATATATGAGATGCATCTTGTTATACTAACTGTGTGCTCAAGCATGTGGCAGAACAATGTTAGAATCTGTTTTGTAGAATTCAAAGATCCATATATGTCAAAACAAAGAAGAACAAGGAAGCATCAAGAAGCTTGAAGCATCAAACAAGAAGAGACTCAGAAATAGCTTGAGACGACGTCTCAAGAACAAATGCAGAGTCAAGAGATCATCTCAAAAGAAAGAGACAGATCAAGAAGTGCATCATAAGCTTCATTGATCGAGACAGTAAAAGGATTACTAAGTTTCTAAATTGAGCAAGAGATCACGCACAAGTTAAGAAGAGATGTGAGATCAACTTTAGATGTTGTCTCATGGTCAGACACAAGAGAAGAGTTCCAAGTGAGAGATGCAAGAGAAGAGCTACACACTCATAAGAGACTCAAGTACAGTTCAACTGGACAGGTCATCAAGTCAGAATAAAAGTGATCCAGTAACACTGTGCAACTGACATAGTGATATTGTACTTGAACAACTACTGCCACTCATCTAGCATGCAAGGCCTGACACTGTTTCCAACGGCTACTAACGGCAATAAACAGCCAGAAACGCGATAACTACCCTTTGATATAAATCCTGAGAGCTTACAGTGGAGAAACATGAGAGACTCACGTTGATTTTGACACATATTGCATCTCATACACGTCTCATGCTGACATCTCAAGTGCACGTCTCAACTAGTTCATATCCAGACCTGATCTCAACTTGACAACATTATTAGTCTCCATCCTCTCTTCTTTGATTGTAATATTAGCACTTCCTTTAGAAGAGAGAATCACTAGCTAAGCCTACTGCCTTATCCATACATTGTATGTTTGTAAGCTAGACTCATCACGACATCCTATTCTTGTAACCTGTCTTATCTAAGATAGGAGTGTGCCTAGTCTTTGAGTGAGTTATGTGAGCGTCCTGAAGAGGTGTAAGAATACCTTGTAGCTCAGCCAAGGTAGAAGTGCCTATGCTTGGTGTGAGAGACGTCCTGACGAGGCTGTAAGAATACTTGTAATTGACGGCGTTTGTCAATAGTGGAAATCTCACGAGTCTGTGAGGACTGAACGTTAGCCCAAGGTATGGGTGAATCAGGCTAAGATACCCTGTGCCATCCTCTCTTCCTTATTTCTTTTATCTTTGCTTTGACACTGCAATTCATCTCAATTTGTTAACAACTAAGTACTTGCTTTAAAATATAACTGAACCTCTGATTTGAGATTTTAAGACAACTTGAACATGATTGAAACAACTGAAATTGAAATGCTTATACCACTATCTTAATAGAGACCCCAAGTCAGCAGATTTGGGATCACGTCTCAACTTTCAATTTCAGCTTGCAAATTTCAGGAATTTTTTTAAAGTCTCTATTCAACCCCCCTTCTAGAGACATTCATCCAACTTCACTATTTAAGAATAGTTCTCATAAGATCTCACGATTCAGTCATCTACTGATTTCTTTATGAAATTGGCTACTATTCTAAGGACATTAATTATATTCTAAAAGAATAAGTTGCCTTTATAAAATAACATGATACAAGTGATGGATGTTCATAAACATATAAGTCTCTAGTGCATATTCCTAACAGAGGAAATAGTAGAGACAAAAGCATAATAGGTAGGGAGACAAACGATGATATGAGAGAAAGTTATAAATAGGATGAGGATTACAAGTAGAATGTCTACCTTTACGAAGAGCAATGGGCAAGTCAACTGAGGCAGGTGGAGTCGGAGTAGGTGAAGAGACTAGAGCAGGGGCTGAATCACACGGTTGTGGAGGAATCTCTGGTGGAGGCTATGGAGACTCTGGTGGAGGTGTGGAAGCTCAAGTGTTTCAAAAGTATCAGGTGTAGACACAACAGAATCAAAATGAGGAATAGGCAATACCTGAGAATAGAGATCGGAGTCAACTGGAGAGACATCTGAGGCAATGAAATATGGTGTGTCTTCAAAGAAAGTGACATCTGCACTGGTGTAGAACCGATGTGTAGTGGGAGAGTAACAATGGTACCCCCTTTTGGATACGAGAGTATCCTAAGAACACACATTGATAGCACGAGCAGACAACTTATCACGACCTGGGGAAAGATCATGGACAAAAAGGTACAACCAAAGACACGAGGGGGGAACATAGTAAAGAGGATCCAACGGGTATAATAGGGAGTGAGGAACCTAATAATTCAAAACAGAGGATGGCATCCAATTTATTAAATATCCTGCAGTAAGAACAGCATGGCCCCACAACATTGGAGGTGCATTAGCATTCAATAAAAGAGTACGAGTAGTGTCCACAATATGTCTATGTTTTCGCTCGGCTACACATTTTGTTGAGGTGTATGAGGACAACTAGATTGATGTTTTAATGTCATGGGAAGTCATAAATGAATTGAAGCAATCAGAGAAGTATTCTTTAGCATTGTCACTTCGTAGAATACGAACTCCTTTGCCAAACTGAGTTTTTATTTCTGAATAGAAAGTTTGGAAAATATTGAATAACTCAGAACGATTTTTTCATTAAAAATATCCAAGTGCTTCTAGAAAAAATCATCAATAAAGGTGACATAATATCGATGCCCTAAAATTGAAGGAACACGACTAGGACCCCAAACATAAGAATGAATGACATCAAAAGGAGAGATAGCTCGACTATTAATACTACTAGGAAAAAAAGGCTCTAACATGTTTTCCTAGTTGACAGGACTCACACTCTAAGGACTCCAATTTTGAGAGATTGAGGTACCATTTTCTTTAATTTATTCAGGCTTGGATGACCCAGACGACGATGGATTAAAACCAGGAGACTCAACAGATGCACATATGGTATTAGTAGAAGGCTTGAAGGTAGTAGAGACCTTGTGATTCAGATTTGGTTCCAATCGTCCGTCCCGTACTCCAGTCCTATATCCCGAAACAATCAAAGTGAAGGTTATGGCACAGTTTAGTGATCGAGTCAACTTTCTTATGGAAATTAAATTGAATGGACAACCAGGAACTAATAAAACTGATTTTAATGGAAGTGAGGGAAGAGGTGATACTTTCCCAATACCAGTGGCTTGGACTTTGGACCCATCTGCAAGGGTGATATGATGTGGAGTTTTAGGTGATGATAAGTTAGGGAAAAAAGAGACATTACCAGTTAGGTGATCAGAAGCACCGAAATCCAAAACCCAAGATCCAATAGGCGTAGAATGAGAGAGACAGACTGTAGAATTACCAGTGTGAGCAATAGTGACTGAGGAAGAGGCCTGTTGAGCTGCCTTCAGTTGAAGGTACTCTTTATAATCATTAGCAGATAATAAGATTGAATGATTACCCTCATATTCACCTTGAGAATTTCTGCATGAAGAGAAAGGCAAAATAGCAACTGTATCTAAACAAAAAAAAACATCTCTCAAACAAGAGCTGAGCTCAAAAAACACTTCGAGACAGCACCAAACACAACCAAAACAGACCACCAAAACCCGCAGGGCAGGCAACAAGAACAACCAAACAGACCACCTAAAGTGTGACCCACAACCTGAAAGGGGTCAAAACGGGAAGAGGAAGAGCTAACGAGTCCAACAAGCAAACCGCGTCGCAACCGGAGGCCGGGAGGGTGGCGCGTGGACTCCACGCGGTTGGCGAGCTACTCAGAGAAAGACGGTCGTGTGAGAGCGCGTGACGGAGGCGGCGTGGCAGATCGACGACTTCTGAACAACCTGGTGGCACCAGATGCAGGCGGCCGCTAACAAAAATGATTACCCAAGTGGGCGATTGAAACAAAGACGGTTCCCTGGACCAGAGAGCTTCTAGTACCCAACTTGAAATACTGAATAATTGTATTCTGATTGATTGAAAATAACAAATACAACACACATATATATACAAGCTATGAAAGAATCAATCCCTAGAGTTTTAGGATTAGGATCAACCTAAATAAGGAAACTATACACTAAATCAAAGGAGAATAACTATCATATCTTTACAAAATATACATAATATCTCAACATATATCTCAACACAATTCAATTGCTTCCTTCTACTCTTAATGCTTCAATTGAATTGGCCACCTCAATTGCATGAATCAAAAGTTTCTCTCACAATGGAAAATTGGGGAAAGCTTGGATCTGAAGCAGCAAATAAAAGATTGATTGCCTAGGAATAGGAATCATTTTTTATGAGATCTTTAGCAATTCTTGAAGTTAATGCATGTCACTATTAGGTTCACCTAAGGAATTAGGGTCTTAGTGATGACATAGGGTCAATTTACCAAGGAATTGGATTTTGGCTACAATCAGTGAATTGGATCATTGAAATCATTTACCATAATTGAATTGAATGTTATGAACACTTGCATGAAGTGAGGATTGAGTGAAATCAACCCTAACCATTTTGTTAAAATGTCGTATTCCAAATTTGTTGGATTCTTATTAATTGTTCAATACATAATTCAATTTTCTGGTTTAGTTTTCTAGTCTAATTTTCTGCACCTAATCTTAGGTCACTAAATACAATTGATTTTTCTCATTTTCAACTAGATACATCCTATGTTATTTGGTTACTTGATTATCAATCCTTGTGGATACGATACTCTTACTTACTCTTGAATACTTGTAATAACTTGGTACACTTGCCAAAATTCTCCTCATTAACCACCATAAGGCAGAAGCTCAAATCTTCAATGTTTAACCACCATAATAAGGCAGCAAGCTACAAGCTTAACAATCAAGAGCAGAAGCTAACCATAATGATTAACCACTCAAGAAAGAAGCCAAAACAAATTTCAACGCTTAACCATCCATCACGGACAGAAACAAATATCAATCTTTACCAAGCTTACAATGAGAAATGTCGAACAACACCTCGGCTAAAGAAAGGCACACAAGCCACTAATCATGAACAAAATAGATCCACCTAAGAGGTTGGACAAGAATAGAACAATTAAGAATCAATCACCAAACACTTAGTGTGCAATATTGGAGAAATAGAACAACAAAGTGCAACCAGAAACCATAGCATGGGCAACAAAGTACCAAACACAAAGAGGAAATGTCGCAGGTGAAATCGAACATCATAGTCGAGCTCATTATTGAAGACAAAATTCAAGAATGAAAACTGCTGCTAGAGAAGAAAGCTTAACAGTACACGGAAGGAGCCACCACACACCACAATGCAGAGAGAGAAAGCAGGACTTGCAAAAATCTTTTCCAGCAAATGTACAATCAGAGAGAAATATAATGACCAATGGGAACTTGGCTTGTCAACATGATACTGGCTTGGAACCCAATGTCTCTGGATGGTGAACTTGCCCCCTTCGATGGTTGCCATGGCTTACTTGGTCCCCATGGTTATATTGTCTTTGACTAGCCAGTGTGAAGAAAGTATAGTTCTTGCGAGGAATTTTGAGATTTTCCCGCATAAAACTAACCGGAAACATAGAAGATTGCACCATGGGTAGCGAGATAAAAAGTGGAAGTTGCAGATAAACAAAATCTTCTGATATCTTTTTGGATTTCACAAAAAAAAAGATGATGTAGGGCGGATAGCAATGAGGGCTTCTTGACTCCACCGGTTGTAAAAGCCAAGAAAGTAGGTCCAGAAAGTAATTTTCTCTGGAAAAACAAAGAGTGGAAAGAAAATAATTAAGCAGCAGAATGCTCATGGTGGGTACCAATGCTCTGATACCCATGTTGAAATTCATGGTATAGAGAGAAAAGGAATATATTAGAGATGGAAAATGAAATTCTATATTGATAACATAAGGAAAAGATTGATTTTACAATAGAAGAATAGGCTTATATAGCCAACATTATCAACTAATTCCTAACTATTTCCTAACCAACTAACTAATCCCTAACTACAATATTATCTCTAACAATTTTGAATGTTAAAAACTTCAATTCTCCATATACTAAAACATTTACGATCAAGTGCATTTTTGCAGGGTAGTAAGAACATGGGAAGTAAGAGAAAGAAGAGGAGAAGTGGATGTCGAGGCTCCCTCGTCATTACCGGTGTCCACTACTTGTGACCATCATTCTTTTATTGAAGACGATGTCGAGTATGCTGTAATTGAGCCTCCACGGATCTCATGCCACCGCTTCTAATTCCGACTCCTCCCATCGCGGTGGCGCTCCGGAACCACTACCTTTGCTTTCAATCAAGCCATCACTCTATTCTCATCTGCATCCAAAACAAAAAAGGAATGAAATCAAAATAAGCCAGAGAATCAGAGACTGAAATAGAGAGGCAATAAACTAGATTCAAAGATAGAAAGGGATCATATTTTAAATGAAGGAAAAGAGAGACCCAGAGAGAATCCCTCCATGAAGTTGGAGGCAATGACGAAGCTGGAGATGACAACGATTTTCAAGAGAGAGAGGTGGGAAGGGTAGGAGAAGAGAGGTGTAACATCCCAAAATTTAGAGCCTAGAAGGAATAATGGAAGTCATAGGTTAAGAACTCCATCAACAGAGGGGAATTAGAAATTGAGAGAGAATTTGTGAGTGTTAAGGGGAATTTAGGAGGGAAATCAAGTATTAAGCCAACACAATTGAGTAAAACTTAGGGGGTATCAAATCCTAAGATTTGAGAGGTTAAAACAATATAAAGGTAAGGAAAAAAGAAGGGAAAAGGTTTTAGTTGAAGAAGTAGGAAAAATAGGGTTTAAAACTAAATTTTTAAGGGTAAGTCTGGTGCTTGAGCGAATATATCAGTCAAAATGTGAATTTTGGTAACTGATATTTTCGCTTAAATGAGAAACCTCTCGCTTAAGTGAAATTGGTCCAGAAAAGGGGTGTTCTCTGGATGAATCTCGCTCAAGCGAAAAGAGACTCACTCAAGCGAAATTTAATTTCACTCCAGCGAGAAACATCCAGAGGGGGGTGGTATTCTCTAGAGAAATTTCACTCAAGCGAGAACGCGACAACAAATCACATTTTCCATTATCGCTCAAGCGAGAAAGTCTCGCTTGAGCGAGAACACACAAATTTAGTTTTTTAAAACGGATTCGAGGTCATTTGACCCCAAATCTAAATCATTTTCTCTCAACTCTCTTTTGTGCCCTAGAGGAAAACGTGAAGAGGATAGAAAAAGGAAGCTTGGGGATGTGAAATCAAGGGAGAATGAGGCTAAGGAAGCTCAAGGAACTCATCCTCAACCATTCAAGATCTCCATTTCCATCTCTTTGAGGTGTGTGTGGTTCACCCACTCACTTTCGTCATGTTTCCCCCCCCATTACAATCTCAATTCAAATTCATTCGAATATTTGCCACCTGTAACATCCCAAAAATTAGACTTAAATCAAACTAAAGAAAGTTAGGAGTGAGTTGAGAGGCTGAGTAGGAGAGGAAGAATTACAAGAAAGAATATGAGGATTAGTAAGAATCTATGGGTATTAAAGGGAGATTTCAGAAGAAAGAAATGAGTTCAGAATGAGAATAAAAGGTATCCAGGAACATAGATGATAAAGAGGTGAGAGTTGGAGGAGAGTTAGTAAATTAAGCGTTGTTATTTAAGTGTTTAGAGTTCTCATTCAATTAATTCCCGATAGTTAAGATCTTGATGTTGAATTTAAAAGTTGATTAGAATAATGATAGTAAGTTCAGTAATTAAGAAGAAAGTAATTAGGAAATTGTAACATTCCGTAATTCAGAACTTCTATTAATTCATAAGATTAAGATAGGAATTTATATGTTAATAATTAAGGAAAGAAAGTTTAAGAAATTGGGAGATAGAATTTAGGAGTTTTAAAACCAAGTTTCCAAGTTTTTAAGCAATTAGGGAGTTAGGAGTTTCTGGTAATCGATTACCAGCATCTTGTAATCGATTACCTGAGAGTTTGAATTTTGGTTAATCGCCTGTCAAGGATGTGTAATCGATTACCTGAGAGCTGTTCTTTCGGTAATCGATTATGTAATTGATTACCTGAGGGCTGAGTTTTTGGTAATCGATTACCAAGGGTTGTAATCGATTACCAGATTCCCAGAAAGGTTTTTAGTGTATTTTTCGCCTCTGGTAATCGATTACAGTATGTCTGTAATCGATTACCGTCGCTGCAGTATATAAGATCGAGGACATGCAAAATCAGATTTCTCATTTTTCTTTCTTCCCTTTCTTCAACCTAGAGAGAGTCCTAGAGAGAGAAAGTTCGATTTGGAGCTTAGGAAGGAGATTGAAGCAAGAATCATAAGTGGATCACTCCTATTCCTCATTCTTCTCTTGGTTTTCAAGATTGGGTGAGTACAACTCACAAACACACACTCCCCTTTGATTTTGAGTTTTCCCCAATGTATGAACCCTACTCTCTAATTCCCTATATGAATATAGAGGTTAGATTAGCGATGTTTGTATGTGATTGAGTAATTTGGTTAGGTTTTTCATTGAAAACCTTAGGGTAGCGAGATTTACGAAACTAGCGAGATTTACGAAATTGTCGAAGTGCTCATTGTATGAACCCTATCCCTTTAATTCCCTTTCTATATGGCTGATTTGATTGGATTTATAATGTTTGTATGAATTGAGTGATTGATGTTATGATTTACTTGAAAAATCTTTGAATGTCGAAAGTTACGAAACTTGTGAATTTACGAAAGTTACAGAATCATAGAAATGCTTTAAATTTCAGCTTTAGTAGTTGATTCATGTTAAGCCGGTTTTGACCGTGAGTTAATTCAAGCCGGCCTTTGCGCTGTGAGTTAAAATTAAGTAATTATGTGAAAACATGACTTCGATCCAGTTTGGGTGGGATTCGTCCCGGGAAAGCCGGTTCCCATAGTCTGAGCTCAAGTCTAACTCTAGAAAGTGATAAGATCATGCCTGATGGGCACAGCAGTGAGTGCATCATGAGCATCATAATTTGCATTATTCATCAGTTTATGTTAATTGAATTACATATCGCTTTTATTAGTTATTGATCATTGGAAACATGTTTTATGTATTTAGTTCGTGAATATGTCATATGTGATGTTGATAAATGTTGTTTGTTTTACTACACTATATATGCTTGGTTGTACTTGCTGAGACTTTAGTCTCACCCACGTTTTGGGGATCTTCTCTAGCTGTGCAGGAAACCTTAGGAGCTGTTAAAGCAAGAAGGAGGATTTGTGGAACTGAGTCTCTTTAGAATTTGAAGTTTAAGTATTAGAAGTAAATTTGGTTGTAATTAATAAGAGATTAGTCACTGTTGTATATTGTATAAGTATAATTATTTCTGATGTTGGCCACTGAGCCCTAGCTTTAATGTTATGATATGTATGATATGAATTGTACTGGTTTTGCTGATTTTCAGGTTAAACAGTTCTGGTAATTGTCCGGCTTTTAGGGGAGACTCTGCCAGATTTCCGGTATGAGTTCATTGAATCACACCTCTCTAAGTGTGAATTCCCTAAATTTAAGTAGGTTTCATACTTATTTAAGGTCTCGGATGTTTGTGTCTTTTGGCTTAAGCTAATCGTTGTAAAGTTTAAGCAAATATATGACGATATCAGAAATTTACCGAAATAATTTCAAGAACTTCAGGGATAGTGTCTCCAACGGACACTATTTCTGAGTTTAGAAATTAGGGCGTTACATCACCCTACTTATAATCGACATATGCCCACCTCTAGGAGCATGTTTACTTTAGTGTTAAAATGTAGTAAACTCACATTTTCGATACTAAAAATAGTTGCGTTGGATGATCTAAACTTTAGTTGTACCAATTTCAACGCCAAAAGAATGAAATCCATTGATAACTTAGGGGTGGTTGCTAGTTTTCAGTTTTTGATTTTTAAAAACCTTGAATTAAGTTTTTACAACTCAAAACTAAAAACTGAAAATCACTTTTTGTGATTTTCAAAATGTCCGTTTTAAAAATCACAAAAACATTTTTTCAATTTTTTATTTGAGTTATAAAACTTAATTGAAAAATTTAAAAAAAGAAAAACTTAAAACTCGCGATCACTCAGCACCCAGGTACTCAACGCATCTTACTTTGCCAAACCGGAGTCATTCCTATTACCATGGCCATTTTTGTAATTAACATATGCGTGACGTGTGTCCTCGAAAGCCAACAGAAACAAGTGGTGGAATCGTGCTTATTCCCTGTTTGTTCACATCCCTGTCTCGAAGTCCCAAGTCTCAACCCTTCTCTTTGTCCTCGTGGCTTTCTATTTTCCCGCGTCCATCATCACGGCAAAAGGTTGCTCCTTTCTTCAGTTTTTACCCGAAAAATGGCACCGTCTACTCGAAGAACTGCGTTTCCCAAGGTTGTCATCGAGAGAGACTCTGACTCTGAACAGAGTTCATCCGAAGAAGAAGAGGAAGAAGAAGAAGAAGAAGAAGAAGAAACACTTGAAGAAGAAGATGGAGTTTCTGGAAATGGGAAGACTGATAATCTGGAAGTGGGTTCGGACGCAAACAGGAAAGGGAAAGCACCCATCACTATCAGTCTCAAAAAAGTTTGCAAGGTTACTCCTTTTTTTAATTTTGCTGTGGTTTTGTACTAAGTTGCTTTTTTCTTACCAGTGTTGGAACCCTGTATCTTAATGGTTTTTGGGTATTGTTGTTGTTGATGATGGTGTTCTAGGTGTGTAAGAAGCCTGGACATGAAGCAGGCTTCAAGGGTGCTACATATTGATTGTCCAATGAAGCCTTGCTTTCTGTGTAAAACTCCTGGTAACTCTTTATCTTCCACACACTGTTTGTATTGGTATTCTTTTTATGTATTGTGAACTTGTTTCATTTGTTCTCTTCTCTGGCTTGATTGTAACTTGTTAAGCTCTTTGAATTTGTTTTCATATTTTGCATCTGTTGTGCTTTTGAATTGAAGGACATACCACTTTGACTTGCCCTCATCGGGTCACTACTGAGTATGGAGTTATTCCAGCGCCCCGCAGAAAAACATATAAACCCTTGGAATATGTGTTTGAACGCCAGCTAAGACCAGCCATTCCTTGGTAAAGCCTAAGTTAACTATTTGTTTTCTTTTTTATTTTGGTTGTGAATTTTTTTTTTTCTTTTTCTTCTGTGACATTTATGTGCAGTTGGGAGGTCTTTTACCTGTTTCAATGTGGTATTATTATAATATGTTTTAAGAAACCCTTTTTCAGTCATGTACAACTAATGTTCTTGCCTGATCTTTCCACTTATGTGTTGAATATATGTGCTTCAAGTTGCATCAGTTTATTTATAATATTCTATGGTCATTCTTAGCATTTAGGCATATATGGATTTTTTGCTTCTTATTAATTGGATTTTGCTTAATATTCTTACGTAAATCATTGGGACCCATTCGAACGTCTAGTCATTTATATGACTCAACAATGTTTATTCTCTTGTCTTGTTCAAGTTATTTGTCACAGAGCCTAGTATTATGAGATTCTTATGATGGATTTTATGTGTTCCCTTTCTATGCAATAGATCAAGCCCAAATATGTGATCCCAGACCAAGTGGTTTGTGCAGCTATCAGATATCACAGTAGACGAGTAACATGCTTGGAGTTCCACCCTACAAAGAATAACAACTGTTATGGGTGATAAGGTTATTCTAGTGAATCACATTAGTTGGAATTAATTTTAAGGCTGCCTTTGATTTTAGCCATTGATTTCTGTTTTTTTTTTCTGCTTTTGGTCCTAAAAGAAAGGACAACTTGGAGTCTGGGATTTTGTAAAAGTGCATGAGGGTAGTCTATGGGAATATACATTCTTGTATAGTGAATAACATGAGGTAAGTTGTTTTTACAAAACCGTGGCCTTCTTGTAATTATCCCACTGCCTTCCTTCATCTTTGCATTTATTTGTGTGTCTTAAGCCTGGACTCCAATCTTAGTTTTTAAATGGAAAAATTTGTAGGTTTAATCCTACAAATGATTGCATGGTCTATTCTGCATCCTCAGATGGAACCATTAGTTATACTGACTTGGAGATTGGAATATCATCCTCTCCGATGAACCTGAACCCTGAAGGATGGCTGGTAATATTTTTCTCTAAAGGTTTTTTCCTTAAATTATTCTGTAGCCTATTATGAAATGCTCTATTTGTGAATTCTAATATCTGAGGGCACTTCACCTATTATGATGTTCTTCTTTGCCATGCCATTCATTTTCAGTTGTGTTCTGTAAGATCGTAGTTGTTTATATTATTGTGGGGGATTGTTTTCAAATTTTTGAGGGGGATGCAAGGATAGGGGAACCTGGGCTATATCAATGTGTGTGAGAAAGAAATGAGAGAATAAGCCAACTGAATCTGGTTAACTTTTAATTGGAAAGATCTGTAGCATAATCTTTTTTGGCTGTGGCTTTTACATTGGGGGATGAGGTGGTGGTAACAATGAGTAAACTGTAAAAGAAGTTTCATTGAAGTTTCCATTAAAAGTTCGTCTTGTCCTTTTGCAACAAAAAATTTACTTGTATATGTTGTTTTCATCAGGGTCCAAACACTTGGAAAATGCTCTATGGCATGGATATTAACTGGGAGAAAGGTCTTGTACTTGTTGCTGATAACTTTGGTTTTCTTCACTTGTAAGTAACTTCTTTGTGTCTTCCCCTCTTCCCTGAAATTATTCAATTTTAACGCAAAGACATACTGAATGATCAAAGTTGTATCCTGTAATAAATAATAAAATTATGTGTGATTGCATCACTCTTGGAAAGTTTTTCCGATTTTTATGCTTCACTGTTAGTTTGTTATACTTTACTCTTCTTAGTTGGCAGGTTTCCTCTTAGTTGTTTCTTCTTAGTGCTGATGCTCATGTAACAATCTTTTTATTATCTTTCTTGGTGTGCAACTGTGCATGTAGTCCTCAAATTTGAATTTGAATTTACATCAAATGTAACTGGCTATAAATTTTAAACATGTTTCTTTTCTTGGTTTTATTTTTATTGCATAGCCATTCGTGAAAGATAGTAACTTAGTGGTTAAAATGCGCTTTAATTGCTTCATGTCTGTTAGGAGCTTGTTTAGCTGAGCACTCTGATATTATCTTCCAACTTATTGAGTACATTAATAATTTGAAGGTGTTAATAGAACTTGCTATTTGCTGACAGCACGGCCTGACTTTATTCAGTTATAAGGGGTTTAAAATATTTCAAGGGAGACCTGGGAATCTTTATAATTATGGTTTTCTTTTCTTGGTTAGGGAATAGAAAATGTATTTACAATCCATCTAATCTGCTGTGTCATTTGTAGGGTTGACATGCGCACCAACCACAAGACTTGTGATGCAATTTTGATTCATAAGAAAGGCAGAAAAGTTGTTGGTCTTCATTGTAATCCAATTCAACCAGACATCCTTTTGACTTGTGGAAATGATCATTTTGTGAGTCCTTACCTTTCTATACATATATTAATTAAAGTTATTTAGTTGAGATATTTAAACATCTGATTCTGTTGCATGCTGGATGTACTAGCCTTTGAAATATGTGAGGTTTCTGTTTGTTAGGCTCGTATTTGGGATATGCGTCGAATAGAAGCTGGATCATCCATTTATGACCTTAAGCACAACGGTGTTGTTAACTCTGCATATTTCTCTCCATTCTCTGGGAACAAAATTCTCACTACATCACAGGACAACCGTCTTCGTATATGGGATTCTATCTTTGGTAATATGGACTCTCCCAGCCGAGAAATCGTGCATAGTCATGATTTCAATCGGTATCTGACCCCCTTTAAAGCTGAATGGGATCCAAAGGTGATTTTTTTGTTATAAAATTTGTGCTAGTTGTTTATGATGTTTCCTTTTTTGCTTCTGTTTTTTAGGAACAATATTATTTATGTAACTGCAGGATCCATCAGAATCCCTTGCTGTTGTTGGTCGTTATATAAGTGAAAATTATAATGGAGCTGCCCTACATCCCATTGATTTCATAGATATCAGTACAGGGCAATTGGTAGCTGAAGTCATGCACCCAGACATCACAACCATCAGTCCAGTGAACAAACTGCATCCTCGTGATGATATTTTGGCATCTGGGAGTTCTAGGTATGAATTATCTTATATCTTATTTATCTCCTAATACTAGTACTAGATATTGAAACTTTTGATTTTTCTCTAATTTATCCATGAAAAATGATCTGTCAAAAACTCTTTTGGCTGGTGATACTTAACATGTTGATGAAAATAAAAATCCAAAACTTTTTAGTCTTCTGTGATAATGAAACCTTCAAAGATGAAATTTTAATTGACAAATGTTTTAACAAGCTCTTTTAGAACCATTCTTTTATTTTCCTCCAGATAGTATTGTTATTAAAGATGAAACTGATGTATCATATTCAACTAGTTTAGACCCTACCGAGGTTTATATGAGTACCACTATACAAATTATCCGTTTTGTCAAGTTACAAGTTACAACTATTAAATTAATGCTTTGACAATCTTATGAATTTATTAGTTAGATATAGGAATTGACTTAACAATGAATGTAAAAATGTAAAGTACCTTGGGTCCTAAGTCTGGTTGGTTATTTGATTAGTGGACTTACCCTGGTACATATTTTCAGATCTCTATTCATTTGGAAGCCCAAGAAGAAGCTTGAGCTGTTGAGGAGAATGATGAAAGGAAAATAGTGGTTTGTGGAAGATCTGATAAGAAACGTGGGAAGAAGAATGCTGATGATAGTGATGAATCAGACGATGAAGGATTCATTTCCAAGGTCAAGAAGTCTAAGTCCAAGAACTCTAATTCCAAAAAGTCCGAGTGGAAATCGTCTCGCTGCAAAACTAAAGGATAATCGCTGAATTGTGAAGTCAGTCCTGCAGAGAGTGGATAATCACTTGTTCCTTTTGTCAGTTTTTTTTAAGGTTTTCCAATCCAACTGCTAACCCTATATAGGTAGTCAAGCTCTCCTAGTTTTGTCTTTTGGAGTTGGATGGGTGCTGTACTGCTGTTATCACATAGAAAGCTTTCTTCCTTGGCTTGCCCCCCCTGAATGGAAGATTTTGAATGTTTGTCTTGGAGCAGTGATTTTGTATGGCTGACTTCTTGTGACCGTTCTCCTTTTGTAGTGCTGGTGTATCATATTAGAAGGCAATGCTTTATTGCTCCACAGCATATAGGTTTTGTTGGATTTTACCATGTATATGTTTGTAAAGGTACAAGAGTCTTCAAGCTTTAGATTGGCATCCGATATTCATGCTTTTATATTTAGTAACGTCTTTGAATGCTTGGAAGTTTTGAAGCCCGTTCTTTTGGCTCAAAAACAGAAACTACAGCAGGGGTATCACTGCCACAAACAATTAAGTAGACTGATAGTGCTTCTTTGCTTGTTTTCTATGTTATGATTATGAAGAAAGGAGATTCATTACAGGATAGAGCACTAGGTTTAGGTTGGTACTAGGGTACCCAAGGAGACTTCCTTAGTTGCAATGCCTGTCTTAAGGAATTTGCTTCCTTAATTTAAGTGTTTGGTTTACACTTAAATTGGTGTTTTAAATATGGATTAGAGTTTACGCAATTCTAATGTTAGCCTGAATTCACGTTTATAACATGATTTTGATGGAAATAAACACATTTTTAGTATAATGTGGTTTGGACTCATTTGTAATGTGGTCTGGAAATAAGTACACTATCAATAGTTTTGGTCCAGATCAATAGTTTTGGTCTAGATTCACATTTGTAACGTGATTTAAGTGAAAATTAAACGTGTTTTTTAGGTTGTAGGAAGGCAACATGGACATTAAATTATATAAAATCCACTAAGGTGATGACTTATTGCAACCAATTATTTCAACCTATGGAATGATTGAAAATATTATTGTATAAATTGACAATTATCATAATAGATTTCATTATCTAACTATTTTATAATATATTTACGGAAATATAAATGAAAATAAGCTCTATTTAAGCTTTTTTTAATGTGAATCACATGTATTTTTTGTTAAAGAAAATTATGCTCGAATCGGAAATACGTATATAGACTCAAACCCAAGATGTTTGAACCAAAAGCTTGGTAAAGTTAATTTAAGCTGGTTCTATATTGAAGATAATTTCTAAATATGTTAAATTTGAGTTGCTATCAATTCAGAACAAATTCGGATATATAGAGATAATCATATTATTATAATAAAAGTACCTGATTTAATAATAAATTATTTTTATGTGAAATCATATCTTATATCATATACAACCTAAAAGCATCACTCATTACATCAAATATGAAAATAAATATATTAGGAAAATAATCAATTACAAACCACTCATAGTAGTGCATATTAGAAAAGCATTGAAAGGAAAGTCTCAATTACTTGGTTCATTGAAAAAAATTACTTAAATCATTAAAGAAAAAACATTAACTTAATCTATATTCTTTTGTTTATGTTTTGCTTTTAAAAAACATTTTTTGTTTCATTTTTCGTTTTTAAATTTTAATTATAAAATTATTTTCAGTTTTAGTTATAAAAATATTAGTGTTTGATTATATTTCTTATTTTAAAAATTTTGTACAGAAAATAGTGAAAATAATTTTATATTCATTTTTTTATTTCATATACAAAACTTTGAAAATAGAAATAAAATAAAAATAACAAGCTGCTATTTTTTATAATTAAACTAAAAATGAAATGAAAATAGAAAATATTTTTAAAAAGTAAAACAACCCTTATAATTTTCATTTTCATTTCTAAGAAATTCAATCTTTTTCTTCCTTTATTGATTTCAGAAGCCTTATAGGTGACCAACACTTTCATATTGTCATCAAATTTTCTTTTGGAATGAGTGAGACAATATTATTTATTAAGTTGCAAGCTCAACTCTAGCCCTATCATCACAATGACAATCATTATTGTTACTACCTTCACAAAATTGACTCTGCAAGTCCTAGGAAAAAAACAAGACAGAAAAAGAACTCAATAAAAGGTTAAAACAAAGTAAAGCGGAATAAACAACCAGAAAATGATATCATACCACTTAAAAAAAAATTACTTGAGTTGAGCCGTTGAGCATGAGAAAGAATCATATAATCTCCTATCATTGCAAATTTACTGGGATTGACAAAATATTCAGTAGAAAACTCACCACAATCATCAACCCAAAAGTAATTTAAAGGATACTATTAAAAATTCAAAATAATTAATCAAAATCAAAGACCTCATAATAGAAACAGACAAAGTTAAAATTCAAATGAGTGTACAGATTTCAAGCAATAAAAAAAACTCTACAAGTTTTTCAATCAAATTTTCATCATAAAATGTCCTCTTGACTCGGTAAGATATTCCAAACTTGAAATAGGAAAACACTTTTAATCTCATCTTTGAAAAGAAATCTCTTGTCAACCAAAGCACCAATTACAGGAGGAACTTTTAAAGCATCATTGTCGTTCTAAAAAAAAAAAAATTAACGATGACAAAGACGAGAAACAAATAAGCATCCAACTTTAAGAATGTGATCAGTTGTTAGAGCTAAACTTTTTTTCTAAAATTAATAGCATAAAAAATGGCAGGATTGAAAAACACTCTAGTACCCATACATTTTAATTTGAAGACCAATTTTTCTTGTGAAGAACAAAAAAGCTCGTAATTGAATATATGAATAAAATAATTAATAAAAAATGAAATGAACACAACAACGGCAAATAATAAACCTTTGTGCTCTTTCACTCTTGCGAATTGAATGAACAATGACAACTATCATTGCTCTAGTTAAAAACATTAATTTGAAAAACCGTGGATCAAGAATCAACCTGGTAACAGTCTCTTGAATCCTAAAAAATGGACATATCTCAGAACCGATAGAAAATCGGTGGAACTAGTCCAAAAATAGTGAAAAACCAGTTTCAACTAGTCCCTTAAATTTTCAATTTTTTTTTTATTTTTGTCTAATTTAAAATATTTTTAAGATAAATAAAGACACATGTTAAAGAATTACATATAAATATCTATAATTTTAACAATCATTTATGTTAGTTTTCAACTTTATATATGATTTTATTACTTGAAATATTATATAAAATTAAGATATATATTTAATTATTATCTGTTCGATTCTGATTTAACAACGGTTGAACCAATAAACTGATTAGTGTCTTTACCTATTCAATTATATTATTGGTCCCGTTTTCAACATATTAGTTAATAATGAGGAGAGTTTATTTTACACCGGTGTAAGTTACACCAAGTATTACACTATTGATATCTTTAAACTGAATATGATTTTTATTGATTCAGCTATTGAATTTTAACTATTTATCATCGTGATTATCTGTCAAATTTCGTAAAATTTTAACACTAATAACCAGATAATCAAATCATTCTTATTTTCCTATATTTTAAAAGTGTATATATATATATATGACGTTAATCTTGACATATCTTGATGATGTATTTATAAACAATTTTGGATCAATATAAAATTTTATATATAATTGTTTTAATTTAAAACCTCTAGTGGTCAACGAGGTAATATAAAAAATATTAAATACTTATAAGTTTGTGTGCATTATCTTATAAATGGGAGTATAAAAATTTAACAAGCAATTTATTTCAATATCAAATGATTTAAAAGAATTTTCGGGATCTAAGTTGAACCGAGTATAAAAGGTTCAAATTCCTTTTCGTTAAATCTTTTATTTAATTTATATAATTACAAATAAAGATTTTAGTTTTTCTTATCATGTAATTCTAAAAATTAAATTCAAATCAAACAAAACTATTTTTAATGTTATATTATGTTATCTAACAATATTTTCTCCCATCTTTTCTATTCTATGTAATGCTCATATGCTTCCCCTTTTGATCCTTTTACTTTTTATAGATTAACATTTCTAATCAATTTTTTATAAACAATATTTTTAATCAAATTTTCTATATAATTTTAAATATCATCTTAGCATCTCTAAATAAGAAAAAATAATTAATAAAAAATTAAATAATAAAAAGTTAATTTTTTTAAAAAATAAAGATAAATAGCAAGAGTCATAAAAAGTACTTAATATTATAGAATCTACAAAATATATAGGGGTGACGAAATAATAGTTCATAAAATATATAATACGATACCTATATAGTTTATAAAAATTTTGAAAATGTTTTGGGAGTGGGGGTCGTGGCCCTACCATCACCTTGGCTACACTCATGGATTAATATAATAATAACTTTCAATTGAATGATGAATTTTAAAAAAAATTATATAAAAAAAAGTTAATAAATTTACCCATATATAAGATTAATTAAGCTCCACAATTTTAATCCTTATATTCCGTTCATCCCTACCAAACTCTTTCATTTCCAACGGTGGTCAAAAGCCCCATTACATATGCACATACTACAATAGAGAAAGATGTTAGTTAAAATTAAAACGTAATTCCGACCAAAAAAACTAAAACATAATAATACACAAAAAATGGAAGCTAAAAATTAACTCACCAACTAAATAAGAAATTTAAAATAATTATTAAATTTGAGATATAAATAATTATAATGAATTTAAAATAATTTAACATTAACCTATAAATTTAATAAATAATTATAATGAAATATGAGCTATAGAGAAGTTTCAGTGAGAAGTTGAGATATAAAAAAAGAAAATAATTTGAGGGCAAAAAGGAGGTGGTTAATGACGCAGAAAAGAGAGAAACTTAATTAAAGGATTATTAGAAAATTTATAAAAACAGAAAAAATCTCATTCGACAATGAAAGTACTGATATAAATATTTTCAATATTATAATTTTTATTTAAAATTATATTATGACTGTGTTTGGCTTGCCATTTTAGCTAGTGAAAGTTGAAAATAGTAATTGAAACCATTTCAGCACGTTTTGGGAAGGTAGCTTTTTTAGGTAGCTACAACCTTTTCTTAAAAAAGCTCCAACAGAAAATTAATTACAAGTTTAGCCCTCAACCACCCTCACTTATCATATTTAATAATTAATGTGTCCTTAAATGTCATTTACATTTTCAACTAATTTTACCAAACAATTCAAGAACTTTTTTAGCTTTCAACTAATTTTAAGCTTTCAGCGAGTTTTTCAGCTTATATACTTTTATATTTAAATAATTATATATATGAGGAAATACTTTGAGAGTCTCATGAAAATTACGTACTCATTTGAAAAGGGATCAAAAAGTCTTAAAAAAACTGACGCTTGATGCCATTAATTGGTAAAACATTTTCTAAAATTGGGGTTGCAATTGTGTATTCTAATATAGATTATAGTCTTATAGATGTTACTTTTTAATATGTAGTCATGTGGTTATTACATTAATAAATCTTGTTTAACTAGAATATTTTTTCTTCGAAAAACTACAAAATGAAAAGACATGAATCTTTCTACTTAAAATGTTATTTTGGCTATTTTTATCAAATATATATTTTTCATTAATATTTAATTTTGAAATTAGTTACAGTTTTTTTGAAAATTTAACCTATATACTTGGGTTAATTACATTTAATTTTATATTTTAAAAGTGAACCAAAATAATTTTTGATAAAAATAGTGAATCAAAAATTAAATAGGTAAAAGTTTTAATTTTAGTTTTCATGTGAGAATTGAGCTGAATCGAACGAGAAAGAGAAAATTAAGAACTAGTTGAGGTCATCACATTACAGATATAGGTGAACACAATTATGATTTTGATATATATGAAAATACAATTATGGTTATGATGATGATTATGGAAACCACTATTTATGCAGAAAATGGATGTCGAAATTGCAAAATATGTCTAAAAACTGATACAAGTTTTTTTCGTAGCTAGTGGATTAAAAAGAATTTATTAGAGAGAAAGTTGAAGTAGCTTTAATTTTTAAGAAAGTGGAAAATTTGTCTTAGATAATTTAATGTGTAGAAAATTAATAAAGAGAAGTATGAAGGATAGTTTAAGAGTTTAATATATATATACTGTCAGTGACACAGACATCTAATGATGTGCTGCCATATCACTTATTGAATTTTATAACATATGAGGTGTCACATTTATTAAATGATGGCGGTACGCTATTAGATATCTGTGTAAAACTATTTTACACTAACAGTGTATAAATCATTAATAAAAATTTAGTGATAGATGATTTATTATTATGCTTATTAATTCATTTTTGTTAATTATTAGTAAAAATAACGTATGGGAACAGAATATTTTCCACAACCCCAATACAGAGTTTCTAAGAATACATTTACTTTATTTTTCTTAATATACTTTTATAATATTAATAATTAAAAATACTCTCCTATTTTATTTTCTATTTTAGAATTTTTCAAAATTGATAAAAATAAGAATTCACTGGTCTCACAACATAAAAAAGGCATTGACTTATTTATTGTTGAGAACATTTTATAGAAAATGGTATCATGAGCTGTTCACTTTTGAGGTAAACTAGCAAATTGGTCCCTGATTTTTTTAGGATCATGCAGTTTAGTCCATAAGAAATAAAAAATCTTAATATAGTCCCTGACTTCTTTTTTTTTCTTTCACTATAGTCCAACTATGTGTTTCCCATTAATTTTTTTTATGAATTGTCATGTTTCGTGACACTTTGTCACACTATTTGCCATCGGACATAAAATTAATGTCATCGGAGTTGAGACCTTCTAATGAAAATGGGGGAGAAGAGAGAAAAGGGGAAAATAGGGAAGCACACAACAATTGGAGTTGAAACCTTTCAAGCTATAAATTTGACAAAACCACGTCATTTTTGTGTCATAGTGGACACTACAAACAGTGAAACAGAGTGTCACTAAATGTGATACGTTGTAAAAAATTACGTGAAACACACAGTGAACTATAGTGAAAGAAAAAACAAGAAGTCAGGGACTATATTAAAATTTTTTTATTTCTTAAAGACTAAACTGAGTCAAGAACCAATTTGCTAATTTACTCTTCCATATTAGTTCAAATGTTCAATTATAAAAGCCTGGAGCTGAGGCTTCTAACCCGGAACCATGATTCAACTCATAATCATCAACGGGTCTTAATTGTAATAATTTTTAGTATTAAGTTTTTTATCGATAATTTTCTTTTTCTATTTTTTTCTAATACCGGTCCCACATCCTATACGTGGAATAAAATGAATTACTATATTCTTAGCATTTTACTCTTCCTTTTTTTTTTTTAAGGAATTTTACTCTTCCTTAAAATCAGCATTTTACTTAAAAGTATATGATATTGTAAATTTTTGCCAACACTCTAGAACAATTTATGTTTGCACGAAAGCACGTGAGTTACGAGTGACTGAAGCTGGTTCGCATTGGCAATCAATGAAAGACGCGAATCGAAAGAATAGGACAAAGGTCTCCCAATGGTTAAGCACCTACGCTATGCTACAATTAATTTGCATGCACAGAGATACACACACCAATTACTGAGCTTCCATTTTCCCAACCTGTAACTAACTCCAGCGCGAAAATCGGGGGCATTTCCGTAATCTCATTTGGCTTCAACTTTCGCGGTAGCTCCTTCAAGTTCCACCAGAGACGAATCAACTCATCACAATTTTCTTCTCAACACACCACACACACACACCGCACAAACAGACACACATTTCACTCTCTCAATCCACATTCTTCTCCCATCCAAAACCAAAAACACAAAAAACAGTTACAGAGAGAGAGGAAAAAAAGAAAAAGCAGTTACGGATAGAAGGAGAATGGCAGCTTCTGATGGAAGCGAATATTTCGAAATAGGGTCCATCGGAAGCGAGAGCTTCGCGAGGGCGTCGAACGCCGAGACGGTGGAGGAGGATGAGGAGGAGCCTACAGTGGGCGGCGCTTGCACGTTTGCCGTCGCAGAAACGGATTAACTACGCTCTCCTCCGTGCATCCTCTTCCCGCCCTCAACCTCCGTCGTCGCAAGGCTCTGGCACCGGCGGCGATAACTTAATCGATGTCAGGAAGCTAAGCCGCTCTCACCGCGAGCTTGTCGTCAAGAAGGCCCTCGCCACCAATGCTCAAGACAACCACCGCCTCCTCTCCGCCGTCAAAGAACGCTTCGACAGGTTTTCCGGTTTCGAATCATTTATATCGTCGCTTCGCTTTTCATTTTCTAGTTCTACGTTTGATTGTTCAAATTTATGGATCTGTGTTGTTGTTGTTTTCGTTTTTTCTGGTCTCGATAGGGTTGGAATAGAGGTGCCGAATATTGAAGTGAGGTACAATAGCTTGACCGTTAGTGCTGATATTCAAGTCGGTTCCAGAGCTTTGCCGACTCTGATCAATTACACTCGTGATGCCTTTGAGGTTAATTTCTTGTTGATTTTTCTTTCCTTCCTTTTCGTTGCGTTTTGTTTTTCTTGCTTTTGATGACGCGTCGTTTTGATCCGGAAGCATGTGTGGGTGTGATTGTGACTATGCATGCGGTTGCCGCGCAGGGTTTGCTAACGAAGTTGAGGATATTTCGACCAAAACGGCACTCCCTTACCATCTTGAACAATGTCAGTGGCGTCATCAAGCCTGGAAGGTAAAGTGCTTTCTTCTTTTTCGCCTTTTTTCGTCCGTCGCTTGATAATATTATTGTTACGCTTACGCAACTGAGTTGATGGTTTTATCAAAAGACTATCTCCATTTGGATTTTTTTAAGGACAAGTTCAGTTGAATCGAGTTGTTTCTATTTGTGGTTAATATGATTGAAATGGAAGTGTTTATAGTACGTAGTTGGGATCTGGACGGAACCTGATAAAAATACTATCACGGGTAAAGGGGTTTCTATATTTGACAGGTATCAGAACTTTCATGTGTGCTCTATTGTGACCGGGTGGTAACACACTTTTTGCTGTGCAGGATGACTTTGCTACTTGGACCACCGGGATCGGGCAAAACCACCTTACTTTGGCTCTCGCGGGCAAGCTTGATGCCAACCTGAAGGTGCTATCTTATTTGTTCGTGAAAATAAAATATTGGTTATGTAATGAATATATAAAAGATTTTTGAGATAACATTTTCATACAACAAAAAACATACAACAACTTATACAACACACATTTTCTCTATATCTCTTCATCGTATCATCCATCACATCCCACATTTCTCTCTCTTTTCCCTCTTTTATCTTTGCATCACCCTTTGTACAACATGTTGTTTTAACAACATTTCCTCAAGATTTTTTATTTATTGTATTTATAATATATAATATTAAATCTATATGATGTAATAATTTTTTTTAATTCCTTAAGGAGTGATCTTATTATACTCTTAGGGTTCCTCCTAATAATATTAGGGAAATATGTACATTGGTTAATGATAAAAAAATAGATAATTTTATGAAATTGTAATGTAGCATTTAACGTTATAAATGTAATAAACACCATAAACACCATGATTTTCAATAATTTTTTATTAATTTCTTAATCAATATAATTAGAGGCACTATAATATTAAGGGTCTTATTAACAAGTAACTTAAAAACATTGAGTTTTCATTAGAAATCATAATATTCATTGCATTTATAACATTTAATTTATATATTTATGGATTTAATTTATATACAATATCAGTGTAAATAAATTTTACACTGAGATCAAATGGTGTGCCGTCATAACATTTAATGATACTCGTTAGCATTTTCATATTAAATAATGATTTTTGTATAAAAGTGAAAAATTTTATTAGGGAAAAACCATTGATAGTAGAATTATATAAAATTATAGTAAATATTGTTTCCAATAAAAATTTTAGGACTTATGTTAAATCGTAAAACAATTAATAATGGCAAGTAGTTAATCCCGGGACTTGTAAATGCTCTAGGTTATGTACAAGCATTTAGTATGTTGTTGGTCTACAATAACATGATAGGTGATCCAGGTCCAACATGATAGGAGTAACTAGTAATTTACTTGAATCTATTTTACATGTTATTTTTTTTTATTTTTTATATATACGCTTTAAATTTCTTCTAATACAATTGTTAGTTTTGTTAAAAAAATATTTTGCTGTGAGCATAAGAAAGGGACCGAGTTCGGGCTTTTGACCAATTTAATATTAATTTAAAAATGTTTTACCAAAATAATATTAAAAATGTTTTACCTATCTGGGATTTAACATTATTTATTTATTTATTCTCTTTTATCATTTTTTTCATCTTAAATATTTTTTTCATAATAGTATGAATAAAGAGAGATATGTGTGTGATTTTTTTTTCCTGATAAAGGCTAGAGTATGTTTTTGAAAGGATACCAAAAGAAGATTGGAGGATTTGATTCCATTTTTTCCCGTGTATATATCATACATGAAACGGGAAGAAAAGAAAAGACTATCAGAGATGTACACTAATGAGATGAGATTATGTTCTAATGGAAATTTTGTTAAGTACTCTTATCGTTTCATTATAATTTTGACACTTAATTTTATATGTTTAATTTTTTCCATTTTAAAATTTATTCTAAGTTAAAATAAAAACATTATAACTTGAGATAGTTAATTTGAGAGGGGGTAGGTAATTTAGGAGTACCGAAAATGTGCTTGTAGTAATGGTTTCCGGGTGGTTCCACGTGTTACCGAGATTGCTTGTTTTAATTTGGCTTTCTGTAATTCTACGGTTCTCCCAGCTCTTGATATGTTTCCAAATCCTAAACCATCCTGGAGATACTATATGCGCTAACATTCTTCTAAAACCCATGTTCATTTGATAGTGTGCTACTCTTACAAATTTTCTTCTTACTGTTGTATTTCTACAGAAAACTGGTAGTATAACATACAATGGCCATGAGGTAGATGATTTTTATGTTAAAAGGACTTCTGCATACATTAGCCAAACAGATAATCACATTGCAGAACTGACAGTACGAGAAACTTTGGACTTTGCTGCTAGATGTCAAGGTGCACAAGAAGGTTTTGCAGGTATATTACTTTATTATGTTGAAAGCTTTATATAATATTTGAGAATTAAATTTCTACCGTGAAATTAGTTTTAGTCTTGCAATTTTCTGATATGTTTGTTTACTTTTTCTTCCCTTTCCGTCTTCTCTTTAACTTTTTCTTACAGCATATACGAAAGATCTGGGCCGCCTGGAGAATGAAAGGAACATTCGACCTAGTCCAGAAATTGATGCATTTATGAAGGTTATCATCCTAAATGTGTTGTAATACTGTGAAATAAGTGATGCGTGCACGTGTATATGTATATATATTCAGAGCTATCCTAGTTAATGTTTTGAAATTTGATTAACTCCACAGGCATCATCTGTTGGTGGTAAAAGCACAGCGTGAACACTGACTACACTTTGAAAGTTCTTGGTCTTGATATATGTTCAGAGACAATAGTTGGTAACGATATGCTTAGGGGGGTCTCCGGCGGTCAGAGAAAGAGAGTTACAACAGGTTTCTTCTCCCTTCTTCAGCAATTAGCATGCATTTGTTTTCAGGATATTAATTTAATGTATGTTTCTGTCTCAGATCCTCTTTTTTTATTTCTTTGGGTAAAGTCGATGTTTCTAATTATAACTTTTAGTGTATATTGAGCGATTAAAAAGGAAGTTTCGGTTCGGTTACAACTCTGCTTTTGACATCAGGTAGAATGATACCGTTACATGTACTACTTTTGAAATAAAATATTTCCGCGCAAAGGCAATTGCATTGTTGCCTATATTGGCACAGAATTTATTAGGAGTATCACAGTACTAAATGTAATGAATTTATTAATTTTTTAGCTGTATCTGAACTGGAAGACATCAAATACTGTGATGAGTTTGATTTAAGTACTAGTGCAGTTGCCGCAACAATGACTTTTTGCATTGCATTTTTTAGGAGAAATGATTGTTGGCCCCAGAAAAACATTATTTATGGATGAAATATCAACTGGACTAGATAGCTCTACTACATTCCAGATAGTAAAATGCATAAAGAACTTTGTTCATCTGATGGATTCCACCGTACTCATGGCTCTCCTTCAGCCAGCACCTGAAACATTTGAGCTATTTGATGATCTGGTGCTTCTGTCGGAAGGGCATGTGGTATATGAAGGCCCTCGAGAAGGTGTGCTTGAGTTTTTTGAGTCAATAGGTTTTCGGCTTCCACCACGTAAGGGAATTGCAGACTTTCTTCAGGAGGTATATCTTCTAAACTCACTTTAATGATCAAGTGCTTCATGTAATTCTTGCTTTTTTTTTTGTCAGGTGACCTCTAAAAAGGATCAAGCACAATACTGGGCTGATCCCTCAAAACCATATGAGTTTGTCTCAGTCCGTGAGATTGCAGAAGCCTTTAGAAATTCCAGATATGGAAGGGTATATGGAATCCTTGCAGACTCATCCATATGATAAATCACGGTGTCATCCTTCAGCTTTGGCTAAAACTGAATATGCTGTATCAAAATGGGAGATCACTAAAGCTTGCTTTGCGCGAGAAGTACTTTTGATTAGAAGGCATAGTTTTCTTATATTTTTAGGACCTTCCAGGTACTTTTATTTGATATGGCATTTGATCTTGTTGTCTGAACTCCTTTTTTCGTTTCAAAAGTGAAAAGATTATGATGCTAATTGGGTGGAACTTCTGCTAAAGTATTTCTAGGTGAAAAAATAACATAATTCAAAGAGGTCAAATGCATTTAACTTCAACATAAATTAAAATTAGTTACTTCTGGAGAAGTTAAATGGTAGCTTTTTGTGTGTAAGTGGTCTATAAAGACTAATTTTAACTTATGGAAAAGTTAAATGCATTTTGACCACTTTAATTCATGCTATTTTTTTCACCTAAAGTATTTCTACAGAAGTTCCACCGAAACAGACTCTATTATTCTAATAAAAGTGAAGTCTTTATTAATTAAAAATTATATGATATAGTGGTAACTCGTAACCATGGAGTTTAATTATCCAAACCCAAAACATAAAATACTTTTCTATTGAATAGTACTGTCAAGGAACATAGAAAACAGTTTCAAAGGATTTTTATATTCAGTTGCTGTAGTCTTAATGTTTTATAGCAACTGACTAAGTCATGTCCATGGTCTCTTTTTCTCAACTTTTTGCCATGTTTCCATCATAGTGCATGTGTTGCCATGTTTCCCTTCAATGGTCTCTTGTTCTGATTTATTGTAGATATGTATTAGTGTATGTCTTGATAATTGATAAGCTCACCTGTCACCCGCTTAATGGAAATTAACTGAAGATTTGACTCATCAAAGTTACACTAAAATTCTCATGTTACTTGTTTGCCTTCTATGATATCCATGATTCTTATTGACTTATTTTGTATGACGATGTACGTTGCCGCCTTACATCTTTATTGACAAAAATTATTATTCTTGGAGGATATGGTTTGATAGATCTGTAACTTAAAACTCCTACATCATAAATTATGACATCTGCAGTTTGTTTTATGTGCATATGTGAATACATAATAATTGTTTTCGAAGAAAAATATATTATCTTTAATTTCTCAGTGTTTCTTGTCATTTTTAACTAATTTTATGTATTTACATTTTCCCATGTTGCCAAAGGTAGCTTTTGTTGGATTTGTCACATGTACAGTATTCCTGCGAACAAGGATGCATCCTACAGATGAGGCTTATGGAAACCTTT
This sequence comes from Sesbania bispinosa, assembly GCA_026901365.1. Classification (NCBI taxonomy): domain Eukaryota; kingdom Viridiplantae; phylum Streptophyta; class Magnoliopsida; order Fabales; family Fabaceae; genus Sesbania; species Sesbania bispinosa. Next base: position 634,826 of record QLOH01000503.1, on the reverse strand, counting down.
ATCTTTCTGCACTATTTTTTGGGCTGGTTCACATGATGTTTAATGGTTTTTCTGAGCTGCCTCTTATGATAACCCGGCTTCAGTATTTTATAAGCAAAGAGATAATTTATTCTATCCTGCATGGGCATGGTCTTTTACCAGTTGGATTCTCCGTGTACCTTACTCCGTCATAGAGGCTGTTATATGGTCTGCTGTTGTATATTACAGTGTTGGGTTTGCCCCGGGAGCGGGAAGGTATCTTAATTTTATTACGTCTTTCTGGTGCAATTTTTCTATTTCACCCTCGTAATCATTGCATTTTGTTAAATGTTTCAGGTTTTTTCGCTACATGCTTTTACTTTTTGTAGTGCACCAAATGGCATTAGGTCTCTTCCGGATGATGGCTGCTATTGCAAGAGATATGGTTCTTGCCAATACATTTGGATCAGCTGCACTGCTGATTATATTCTTGCTGGGAGGATTTATTGTCCCTAAAGGTATGCACTGAACCACTAATTGTTAGACAAAGATTAACTAATTTGCTGTTAGTGATTTGGTTGTGATTCCTTCAGGAATGATTAAGCCATGGTGGATTTGGGGCTACTGGTTGTCACCTCTTACCTATGGACAGCGTGCAATTACAGTTAATGAATTTACTGCTAGCAGATGGGCCAAGGTATTTTATTTGGCTATGTAACTTTCTCATTTTTGCATGGGTTAATACTGTCAAGGAGCAAGAGCAACTCTACCCAGAAACTTCTGTCAATATGATTTAGACCTTTTCAGCTTTAAGCATGGAAAAAGCTTAGACCTGCTATAACTTGTGCTAAAACATGATTAATTATGAAGAGAGTGAATGCAACAAGGATAAAAACTTTTGACCACCTGAGTATGGAGACATTAGTATTTAGTACCATCTCAAGAATCAACTAATAAAAATGTTAATATGAAGGTGTGAATCATAAAAAGTAATCTTTATTAGGAATAGCTCTTAATAGTATATTTATGAATTTATGAATTATAATGTTAATTGTCTGCAGGAATCAGCAACTGGGTACAACACAGTTGGTTACAATGTCCTCCATTCACACAACCTACCAACTGATGATTACTGGTATTGGGCTAGTGTCGGAATTTTGATAGTGTATGCACTTTTTTTCAACAACATGGTCACTGTGGCCTTGGCCTACCTGAATCGTAAGTTTTGACTAATGTTAATGTTGAGCCACCCCCCCCCAATCTTGCATAATATATATTTATCACTTCCTTTGTGCAGTGAATTTCTCTTGTCATAGATATTTGTTTGTGTTATCCTTATCTAACCTTCCTTTTTTTTGTCTCTATTACTTTCAATATAGCACTTCAAAAACACGGACTGTTGTTCCTGTCGATGATGATTCAGAAAAGAATTCTTCCAGAGATGGTAATGAGCCAACCATAATTTGCCCGAATAATTATATATTATGTACTTCACTTTTTTGGACCAGAGATTCAAAGATTTGTAATGTATTGATCAAAAATGTCTTTAAACGCATGACTTGGTTATGCAGTCAATAATAAGGCCTATGAAATGAGTACCAGTACCAGATCTGGAAGAGATAACGGTGGTACGAAAGGAATGATTCTTCCATTTCAGCCATTGACAATGACATTCCATAATGTCAATTATTTTGTTGACATGCCAAAGGTGGGGGAATTTGTAGTTTCTATTTCTATAAACTAAAATGCCATGCTATATATATAATGACATAAACACAGAAGTATACGACAGATCCCTTTTACATTTCTAAAAGAAATATTTTTACAGGAAATAAGCAAACAAGGCATACCTGAAACTAGGTTGCAGCTTTTGTCAAATGTGAGCGGAGTTTTCTCACCGGGCGTCCTTACAGCATTAGTGGGGTCTAGTGGTGCTGGGAAGACCACTTTAATGGACGTACTTGCAGGCAGGAAAACTGGAGGGTATATAGAAGGGGACATTAAAATATCTGGTTACCCAAAAGAGCAACGGACGTTTGCCAGAATATCAGGATATGTTGAACAAAATGATATACATTCTCCTCAAGTAACAATTGAGGAGTCGCTTTGGTTTTCTTCATCTCTTCGCCTTCCAAAGGAAGTCGGCGTTGAAAAAAGACGCGTAAGTGTTTTTCGTGAAACTTTGTACTATCTGACTGTATTGAATTATTTGAAAACTTTAATTTTCTGAAAATTTTTACAGGAATTTGTTGAACAAGTAATGAAACTAGTTGAGCTTGATAGTTTGAGACATGCTTTAGTTGGTATGCCAGGTAGTTCTGGCTTATCAACAGAGCAGAGAAAACGATTAACAATTGCAGTGGAGCTTGTTGCAAACCCTTCCATTATTTTTATGGATGAGCCTACCTCTGGACTCGATGCACGTGCAGCAGCTATTGTTATGCGAACTGTTCGTAACACTGTTGATACTGGAAGAACTGTGGTTTGCACCATACATCAGCCAAGTATTGATATATTTGAAGCATTTGATGAAGTTAGTTCAATTACATCTTTTCACTCGGTTGACAGTTTTGATAACTAATGGTGTGCTAGCTTCTATCAGATAGTCTTAACATTTTGTTTTTTCTACCCAGTTGCTTCTTATGAAACGCGGGGGACGAGTAATCTATGGGGGAAAGCTTGGTGTGCAGTCACAGATAATGGTAGATTACTTTCAGGTGAAGTTGCAATTTATTTTTTTTTTCCTCATTATTATTACTTTTCGTTTCCTCATCATGATTATCAGTACACCAAGGTGGAAACTTAATCAACGGAACTTAAGGTGAAGCAATCTTTTTTGTGGCAGATAATTTATATGACATCATTTAGTGTTACATTCTGTGAAGAAGTTACTTCTTAATGACTCTCCTGTTCAAATGTCCATCTTGTCCGCAAAGCTTTGTCTTCTGTATTCTACAACTGCAAGAGTGATATAGTAGAAGGAAAATGATGGTTGTTCACCTGGGTAGAGACTTGGTTAAAAAGAGATAAGAAGAGAAGAAAAAAAAGGAAAAAAAAAACAATATTTTAACATTTCATTTGTAGGGTGTGAGAGGCGTATAGAAAAGAGAAATAGAAAGAAAGTAAAAAATATAATAATTAATGTGATAAAAAAATAAAGGAGATAAAAAGAATAAAAAAGGAAGTGTGAAAAAGTGTAAAAAAATTGAAAGGAAGTTAGAGATGCTTAGAATTTCTTTTATAACCATCTAATGCCTGCTTTTGTGCAAATGGAAACATCCTGATTTTCCTTCAAACACTACATATTTTCTTTTCTTTGCTTTTTTTTTTTTTAACTTTCTTTTCATACAATCAAATATTAAGTTTTGCTAGTGAAGATGATTTTTAAGTTATACTTGGTTCAATTTTTACATTTGTCCTTAATTTGAAGATTCGTCTTGGACTTTAGCTTTTAATAAAAGGAGCCATGAGCAGTGCAGAGTAGGTCAGACTATACTTTGTGGAATCAGGGTCCTATTTTGATGGATTTGTGACGTAGGAGCTGCGGGGAAAGAAGAGAATACATGCAAATAGAGTAAGTAAGAGATAAGAGATGGGATAAAGAATCAGGAGAGTAGAGAATAATGTAGAATTCTGTTATTCTTATTAAAGAAAACATCTTTTGTAGTCTAGAAGTAGCTTTTAATCTTATCTGGCATTTCTAAATACTTGAACTATCCGTGACTGTAAGTATGACCCAGAAATGTCTCTGTCTAACTTTTATCCTGTTCTTTGTGATTTTCTTTTCTGAAAGTGTGCTTTCCTGTGTTGTTTTTATAGTTTTGGTTTCTGTTTTTCTTTCCTATCTGTTCTGCAGGGAATCAATGGAATCGCCCCCATTCCAAGTGGCTATAATCCAGCTACCTGGGTGCTTGAGGTCACTACACCTTCTGTTGAAGAGAGGATTGATGCAGATTTTGCAGATATTTACAAGAATTCAAACCAATACAGGTGTTTCTAATACGCTGTCTTAATTGCTATTGCTAAGTCTTTTCATTCCTATTTTTGAGGTGGGGAGGGAGAGAGATGATATGAACAAGGGCTCTTCTTCTTTAAAGGGGGAAAACCAAGATGTTACAACCCTAAAGCTACTGTTGGTAGAATAGAAAGATTACTTTTCAGATAAAGGATTAAACTACTTAGTCAATGTTTTTCTCAGGGGAGTGGAAGCTAATATTTTGCAATTTGAACATCCACCTGCCGGCTCAGAACCACTGAAGTTTGACACCATGTATTCACAAAATCTGCTGTCCCAATTTGTTCTATGCTTGTGGAAACAAAATCTTGTGTACTGGAGAAGTCCACCATATAATGCCATGAGGATATACTTCACCACAATCAGTGCTTTGATATTTGGTACCGTATTTTGGGATGTTGGTTCAAAAAGGTAATTTCTCTATGTTTTGAATGCCATTTGTTGTGAATGGAATTATTTTATGAATGTAACACTATGCCGAAGAAAAAGGCCTTATAATTGGAAAAATTATTTAAATGGATTTGCCTTATGAAGGCAAAGGAGTACTCTTGAGACTTGTAAAATGATTATTTATTGGGATATTTTAATACAAACTGAATCACGCAGGGTTGACTTTACTCATAATCCTGAAGTTATTGTCCTAAGACTTGTGAATTTGTTCCTGTTGTCATTAATTTCTAACCCTAGTCCAAATGAAACAGTTTCATTAATACTTTGTAGGGCCAATACTCAAGAACTGATGGTGGTTATGGGAGCTCTTTATTCTGCATGCTTGTTTCTTGGGGTAAACAACTCTTCTTCTGTTCAACCAATTGTTTCAATAGAAAGGACAGTGTTTTATAGAGAGAAAGCAGCTGGAATGTACTCTCCAATCGCTTATGCGTTAGCCCAGGTAGGTCTTACAATACTAATTTTCATGGTTAATTTTTTTTATGCAAATTACTTCTAATGATTACTTGAGCTGATTGCCAGGGGCTTGTAGAGGTACCTTACATTGCTCTCCAGACAATAGTATTTGGCGTAATAACATATTTTATGGTCAATTTTGAGACGACAGCTGGTAATATCTTAACTTTCCATATATAAATATTTGTTGCTTTATGTATTTGGGATCCACTAATTACAATTTAGTGATACAAACAAGAACCTTCACCCTCGTGGAGATAAGGACACATACATTTGATCCTCCTCGCGAATTGAGCTTCTTTATTTAAGTTATATTAGATTATCAAAGTTTTTCTTTACCAAGTTTTATTATATATTTCAAACATCAATTTAAGGTGAAAAATGCATTTGGTTTTGGGACGATTCTAGGGTGGATCAAATAAAAATTGGTCCACCTAGTCCAACTTACATTTTATTGATTATAAAAATAATAAATAATTTTATTTTTTATTAATATTCTTTATATGATTATTTGAGTTTAATTTAAGAGAAAATATTGATTTACAATACAAACTATGTTAGTTTTGGTGAGTATATATCAATTTAAAGTTGAAGGGAGAAACTTTTACATTACACGCTATTATCGATTTGAGTATTTATTCTTTTCAACAAATATTTCATAAAAATAACTGGAAACAAGTTTAATATCAATCTTTAATAAAATGAGCATTAAATTTTATAATTAAAACTTTAAATTACTATATTTTCATATTTTTGACCACATGAACCATGGTCCATCATAGAAAGACCCTTATTTTTTGTTCAGTTTTTCTTGAGAAATAACATCTTACTCTATGGGCTGAAGTGGATAATTTTTATTTATTGCAGGAAAGTTTTTTCTCTATCTTCTGTTCATGTTCCTAACGTTCACATACTTCACCTTTTACGGCATGATGGCTGTTGGTCTTACATCTTCCCAACACCTGGCAGCTGTTATTTCTTCAGCATTTTACTCCCTATGGAATCTTCTTTCGGGTTTTCTCATCCCAAAAGCGGTGAGTAATGCTATACTTGGAAAACATTTCTCTAGTTTCAGTTTTTGTTGTATTTAATCTTTTAACTTTTCTTTTAAAACAGAATAATGAATGAGATAATAAATGTTAAAGATTATACAAATGTGGGATGATATCATATATAAGAATATTCATTTATATATATACAATACTTTCTTACAATCACTTTTACAATAAATAGAAAGATACGAAGAATGAAAAGAAACAAATGTGGGATGTTACGAAGAAAAATTAAAAAAGAAATGTGTTATATGAATTTATTATATAAATAATGAAACTCATTATAAATTTAGGGATAAGTGAGTGATGTTTAAACTTTCCTACATTTTGTTATTTAGTCGTTATTGTTTTCTACTTTTTTATATGTTTTTCTCTTAAGAGCAGTTTTTTTTATTATTGATTTCCATATTTCACAAGTGCTATTCGAGAAAGGAAGCGAAATGAACCATTGAAGCTAAAATCCAATTAAGTTTCATAGCCTTTTAAACCATGTGAAGTTTTCATTTGTATCTCTGGTTCTAATGACAATGACTCTTGCAATGTCTCAGAACATTCCGGGATGGTGGATTTGGTTCTATTATATATGCCCTGTTCAATGGACGTTACGAGGTATTATCACGTCCCAGCTTGGGGACGTGGAAACCAAAATTGTGGGACCTGGATTTGAGGGCACTGTGAAAGAGTATTTATCTTCTAGTCTTGGATATGATGATAAAATCAACGGATTTTCATCTGTGGGGCTTTCAGTGATAGTGCTTATTGGATTTATTCTCGTCTTCTTTGGAAGTTTTGCTGTATCAATCAAAGTTTTGAATTTCCAGAAGAGATGAATGGATTATATAGGTTTAAAGAAGGGGGGAGCTATACTCTTCAACATCACCGTAGATGATTCTGACATTGGGCAATACAGAGGTTTTGGTTGCTATGAAATACACAAGGGTGGTGTTTCAGAGAATCATCTTTGCTCAAGATCCGATTAGCTAAGCATAAATAAAAAGACGACGTTTGATAAATAGCTGTTGGCTTTTTTATTTTACTGCTTTTTTCCTGTTCATTGCAAGAGGAATTCCAATTTTGAAGCCAAATAAATTTTGTAAGTTTTGAGGTTTGCTTGGTTTTTTGTTTTCACTCAAGAACTCGATTCCTTGAGTTTTTGGCATGGGCTGTCCTAAAACAGAAAAGCACGGGAAGTAATGATTACGACATTATCACATTGTTTTTCTAGTTGTCATTAAATTAATTGATTAAAATTTTAATATATTACCATATTATTAGGGAAACAAATAGGCCGAGCTAAGTTAGGCTGTCCAAGATTTGATTCTGGTCTGCACCTTAAATCAATGACACAAGTTTGATCTATTTACCTGATAAAGGCTTTATTATGGTCTGAATCTGCATATGTGAAGCCCTGAAGGTCTGCTTAAAATAATGTTTTATAGTAAGGTACTTGAATATATCATAAGCATGTATTTGAATAGATTTATAAGTTTTTTTTTTTATGTTAAGACAACATACTTATATATTTACACAAGCTAATAATTATATAATTATAAGGTGATATAATAAAATTCTTTATAATAATAATAATAACAATATAAACAATATTATTATTTTATTTATATTTAGTTAAATAGGTTGACCCGATAAGCTCAAAAGACTTCTTCGATGGTTTGAAATCTGACCTATTTTGCTATATGTTTTTGAAAAGGCCTTGGCATGATATATCTAATAAAATAACCTTGTTTGGGCTTGATGTAGGCTAGACTGTATGACCCCTGACGAACGGTTTGACCTGTTCCCACCCCTAGATATTACGATAACTAGAAAGTAAAGATTACGACATTCACTACAAGAAAGTTGCTATTTAGCGACGGCCACGACACCGTCGTGCAAAAGTCATAAATGTTGGAAAAAAATATTTTTAAATTTTTTTATGTAGCGGCGGCTTTGGCCGACGCTAAAGGTATAATACATTTTTAAAAAAAAAAAATTATTTAGCGTCGGTCATGCTGTTGCTAAAAGGAATTTTTTTTAGCGTCGGCCTTCGTAAAGTTAGTGTCGGTCTGGCTGTCACTAATTTTTTGTTATTTTACACTATATATATATATATAAAATATTTTGCGCTAAATAATTTAAGAAACAAATTTGGCGTAATAGTAATGCTCTTTCTTAGCGACAGCCAGGCCATCGCTACATAGTGTCGACCATAAAATGTCGTCGCAACTGCATTAACAACGAGGCTTTTAGCGACGGCTTATTGGTCGTAGCTAATTATGAAATAGCGACGGTTTTTCCCTTGTAGCGACGACTTTTGTCTGTCGCTAAAAACCGATTTTCTTCTAGTGATTATCACAATGTTTTTGTAGAAGTTGTCATTGAATTAGTTTATCAAAATTTTAAAATATTACCATATTTCAACCATCAATTTTTTTATGACTATATTATTGTGAAATTTCTTTGTTTTTCTTAAAAATATTCGTAGAAAATTTCCTATAAATTTTTTTATAAGAACAACTATGTGACTCGTGTGTTCGTATGAGTAAATTGATGGTATAGCTTATGTTATAAAATATTAGTTATGCTAAATATTTATAATTTAAAGTAATTCAATAATATCAATGTAGAATTCATTTGACGTAGCCAATATAGAAATATTGTCAGGGTTAACGCTTGACAAAAGTCGATACAAGTTAATAATGATGTTAGTTATGTATAGTCACTCATTTCTCTCTAAGTTCACGTAATGCATAGTAGTGTAAGCCATTAGCTCAATGTGATGTCAAATTAGTGTAAGCCATTATTGGATTTATATAAGTGAAGAATTGAGGAGTGATTATATTCTAATAATAATTCTAAATGCATGTTTAAATGAGAAGTAATCATATTCCATAAATACTTGATGAATATCACAAACATGCTCTTGTTATTTGTGTGGGTGACCTGAGTTGTAGTTGATATTCATTTTTACATATATTACTAAATTTTTATAATTAAATCAACTTATAATATAAACATACACATCAATTAGTAAAATATGAAGATCATGTTGTTATTATGTTTATAAAAAGATAGTAACTAATATATCATTAAGATAATAGTAACCAAAAGATAGTAAAATGTGTGAACATCAATAGATCATGTGTTGTTGTTTTAATTTATCAATTTTATATATGTTTTGTGTAATCTACATATTTGTGATCATGTTCAGCAATAATAATATGATAATTTTTTGTAAGGATAATATTGCAAATGTAATATAACAAAAAGTGACTATGCCATTGCCAATTGAGAAAATTCACTAAACTATCATCACCATCATCATCTTCATCTTCAAATTCTATAAAATCCTAGATAGAAATAAGTCATCTTAAAAATATTTTATTAAAAAAGTATTTTATTTAAAAAAATAGATATTTCTTGAAATATTTATTTGATCTTAATTAAACTGTACGTTTAATAGACTTTATAAATTAAAACTCATATTAATAAAAAAAGATTAAAAGATGAAAACTTTATTATCAATTGAGTTATGCATTTAATAGAATAATTTAAGGATTTAATAGTTAATATAATAATTATTATATGAATTTAATATAATATTTTTATTAAATTGATAAACATTTAAAGATTAATTTTTTTAAAAGTGACAAAAAAAAAACTCTCATATCAAAATAGTGAACAATAATATTTATTAAATATAATCTATAACTAAATTATACATTTACTAGAATTGATAGATTAAAACTTATAATAATAGAAAAAGATTAAAAGATGGAAATTTTATTACATATTGAGTTATGCATTTAATAGAGTAATTTAATGATTTAATAGGTAATATAATAATTATTATATCATTTAATACAATGTTCAAGTGAATTTTACAATATAAATATATAGTAGAAAATAATATTAATAATAATAATAATGACAATAATAATAATAATAATAATAACATCAATAACATACAAAAAAAAAGAAAATTAAAGTTTGATGAAAAGGGGGAAGAAAGAAAATGGCAGGAGCAAGACCGTCTCCCGTGGAGAATATTTGTGCTTCCTATAAAAATATTCACTCTACTAAATAGAGAATAAAAATACTTAAATAAACGCAAGTGAGAAAACGTAATACGTGTATTGGAGAAATAATTTTAAGATAGATTCTAAATAGATAAATAGAATAAATAATAGAGATAATAAGTGAAAATATTAATCAATAAAGTAGAGATAAATTATATATTAAAAAACTTTAAATTTAATGTAAATCAACACATTTATTGTATTTCTTAATGTGTGATTTTATGTAATGAAATAGATAGACCAGAATGAATAATGGGAGAATCGGTTTTATTATTATTGTTATAATAATAATAAAAGAACAAAGAGAAATTAAAGTTTGATGAGGGGGGGAGAAAGAAAATGGTTGGAGCAAGACTGTCTCCCGTGAAGGATACTCGTGGCTCGTATAAAAATATTCACTCTACTAAATAGAGAATAAAAATACTTAAATAAATGCAAGATAAGAGCGATAATAAGTGAAAACATTAATCAATAAAATATAGAGATAAATGATATATTAAAAAAATACTTTAAATTTAATGTAAATCAACACATTTATTGTATTTGTTAATCTATGTTTTTATGTAACGGAACAAATAAATAAGAATGAATAAGGAGAGAAAGTATTTTGACACTCTTTTTTGGAGGGATGTGTGGTGTGGCACTGGTGCGTTATGTGACAAATATCCTAGACTCTTTTTAATTGTTGCAAATAAGGATGTGTTTGTTGCTGATATGGTTATTGTTTGTAATGGGGCTGCTAGCTGGAATTGGAGTTGGCGGAGGGATTTATTCCAATGGGGATTGGAATTATTGTCACAACTAGTTGATGAGTTAAATCCTGTCCCTATGCTTGTTGAAGAAAATGATAGTTGGTGTTGGAGTGGTGATCCTTCACATAGTTATTCGGTGAAATCTGCATACTCTGTCATTGTGCATTCTAGTATTTATGCAGATTTTCCAATGTCTAAATTTGTATGGTCTAAATTAGTGCCTACTAAGGTGGCTGGTTTTGTTTGGAAAGTTATTTTGGACCGCATTCCTACGAAACAAAATTTAATCAAGAGGAAGGTGATTCAAGAGTTAGATAGTGTTTGTGTGTGGTGTGGTTTTTGTGGATGAAACCACTTCACATATTTTCTTTGACTGTTTTTATGCTTATCATATTTGGAAAATGTGTTTGGCCTGGTTTGGAATTTATGCTGTTTAACATCATTGCAGCCTGGTTAATTTGGAACAGATTGTTGGTTTGCCAGAGTGTAATGTTCAGAATAGATTTAGGTGGTCTGTGGTGTGGATGGCAACAATTTGGACTCTATGGTTAGTTTGAAATGATGGAATCTTTTCAAATTCCTCTTTGCATCCAGATGTTGTCTTGGATTTAATAAAATTGAGATCGTGGAAATGGATTAAAGCTAAAGATCCAACCTTCATGGTTCCTTTTGTGTTGTGGTCTACTAATTCGGGATGTTGTCTCAACTTTTTTTCTGATGGCGTGTGTTTGTCATGAGAGTGTGGATATGTCTTGTGGTGTTGCTTTTGTGATGATGTTAATTCTTTTGTGTGGATGTTCTGCCACTTTGTTGTTTCTGCTGCTATGCTGGCCATGCTGTTGTATTACTAATTCTGTTATGTTGTATGTGGCGTATAGTCATTCTCTCTTGAGGATGCATGTAGGAATTTTTTGAATTGGTTGCATTGAAGCTGGACTTTTCTACATTGGTTACACTAACGGTGTGTTTTGCGCTGTGATTTTCTGGTAGTACTACATTGGTCGGCTTGTAAGGAGTGGAACTTTTCTCTTAATGCAGCTGCTGGTCTTCAAAGCTTTATTCCTTTATTTTGGTTCCTATTAAATGTTTGAAGGGTATTTGTTATCAATTAGAGCGTCTCTTTGGTATTGGTTTGTATGAGGGAACGTTTGGTTTACTGATTTGCATAGGTTTTGTTTAGTTTCTTTGTTTACTTTTTTATGTAAATTCTTTGTGTATTGGGTTGGAGTACCCCTTGTACTCCTATTTAATTAATTCATTTTGCTTAGAAAAAAAGTATTTTGACACTACCTCCCATGGAGAATACTCGTAGTTCATAAAATAAATATGGAAGAGAGAATGAAAAGACCTAAAAATTGCAAGTTATAAAACATGATACGTATACTGGAGGAACAATTTTAAGATAAATAAATATAATATATAAGAGAGATAATAAGTGAAAACATTAATGAATAAAATAGAGAGATCGATAAATAATATATTGAAAAAATCGCCTCCCGTGGAGGATACCTGTTACTCATAAAAAATCATTTTACTGAAGTGTAAATAGAAAACTAAGAAGAAATATAAGTGAGAAAACATAACACATGCATGTACTGGGGAACAAATTTAAGTTATATAATAGAATAGATAAGGGAGATAATAAGTGAAAACATTAATGAATAAAATAGAGAGAAAATTTATTTACTGAAAAAAACATTTAATTAAACATTAATGTTACCAAAATTATTTGATATGTCATTGAGATGTCTCAAGATTAACGTTATATATGCATTTGAAATATATGAAAAACCCAACCATTTGATTATCAAGTTATTAATATCAAAGTTTTACGAAATTTGACACAAATAATCATAATGATGAATAAATATATTTTAATGGTTAGATTACTACAAAACACATTCGATTTGTAGTTACCAGTGGTGTAATATTTGGTCTAACTTACACTGGTGTAATTATAATAAACTATTTTAATATAGTAATAGAAAAAGAAAATTAAAGTATAATAAAAAAGGAAAAAAAAGATAATCATGGTTCATAAAAAATACTTTTGTAATGAAACATATTAATTAACGTTATATATGAATTTGAAATATATGAAAAACCCAACCATTTGATTATCAAGTTATTAATGTCAAAATTTTACGAAATTTGATACAAATAATCATGATGATAAATAAACATATTTTAACGGTTGGATTACTAAAAAACACATTCGATTTATAGTTATCAACGGTGTAATATTTGGTGTAACTTACAATTGTGTAATTATAATAAATTATTTTAATATAGTAATAGAAAAAGACAATTAAAGTATAATAAAATGGAAAAAAAAAGAAAACGGTAATAGCACAATTTCCTCCATAGAGGATAATCGTGGTTCATAAAAAAAATATTCTTGTAATGAAACATATTAATAGGTACGAATAATGAAAGAAAATATTTTTATGTAATAATAATAAAAAAATAAATGTGTGATAAAAAAGGAAAAAAAAATGGCAGGAGCATGACTGCCTCCCGTGGAGGTTACATATGATTTGTAAAAAAATTACTTTACTGAAGTAAGAATAATAAAAGAAAAACTCAATTGAAAAAGCTGATATGTGTACCGATTACCGAGGGAACAATTTTAAGATAAAGAGTAAATAGATAAATAAAATAAATAAGAAAGTTAATATGTGAAAACAGTAATGAATGAAATAGAGAAATAATGATATATTGAGTTTATTATTTTTTTAATTTGTGTTTTTATATAATGAAACAAATAAATATGAATAAATAATGAGAGAAACTGTTTTCATATAATAATAATGAAAGAAGAAAATTAAAGTGTGATAAAAGGGGGGAAGGAAAATGGTTGGCAAGAGCACAACTGCTTGTAGAGGATACTCATGGTATATAAAAAAATCAATTTTGTTATGAAAGAAAGAAAAAATTGGAGGAGGACCGTCTCTCGTAAAGGATACTCGTGGTTCATAAAAACATCACTTTATTGAAGCGATAAGAATAAAACTAACAAAATATAAGTAAGAAACATAATACATGTATTAGTGAAATAATTTTAATATATATTAAACAGATATAAGAGAAAATAAGGGAAACATCAATGAATAAAATAGAAAGTGGAAGATATTAATAAGAAAGGATAATGAGAGAAATTATTTTAATATAAGAATACTAAAAAAAAGAAAATAAAAGTGTGATTAAAAAACCTATAGGAGGAGGACTGTCTTTCTTGGAGAATACCCGTTATTCATAAAGAAATCACTTTATTGAAGTGTGAATAAAAAACTAACGAAAATGTAAGCGAGAAAATATGACACGTGTTTTAGGAAAACAATACAATATAGGTTAAAAAGAAAAATGGATAATAAGTGAAATCATTAATGTGTAAAATAAATAGATAAATAATATATTTAAAAATTGAAAAAAAATAACATCATAAATGATTAAAAAAATAAACCAAAAAAGAGAGAGAGAGAGAGAGAAAGAAAGACATGTTTTAGAAAAAAAAAGTTTAAAAAGGAAAAAAAGGAAACAAACTGTTGAGATCTTGGTAAGCGTACTTATATCGCATCAGTATAATAGTTAAAAGTAAGGGTTGTCGTACCCACGAGAAATGGTACAATTCAAATTCTTAGTGCTCACACTTATTGAGTAAGAGAAATTTTGAATAGTTGTTTGTGAAGATTATAATAGTAAATGAAAATAAAAGATGAGACAAAGAGATAAAGAGATTGAGCAATAGAGAGAAACTAGGATTGAACTTCGTCTATCGCACCCCTCTTGAATTTTGGAAATCAATGATATTTAGGAATATATAATTATGAATATTGAAGCACAAATAAATATTATTTCATAAAGGTTCCCACAACTATGAAATACTCAGAACAATTCATGCTGGTTCCCACAGTCACAAATTGCCCCAGCTTGAAGATCAGTTGTTAAAGCTATTAATAAATTGAACCCTATTCCTAGCGTATTCAACCTATTGAGTGTTTTTACCCAATCATACTGAGAAAACTGCCTCCCATCTAATTCAATAAATCAGATCATAACTCTAGTACAAAGACGGAAGCTAAGCATTAAGAACAGAATAAAAACATCAATATTATAAAAATAGAGATTCCTAAATCACAAATACAAACCAAAATACAATTGGGGATTGAATCGACTACATTCAATCCTAAAGAGGGATTTAGCTACTCATGGTAGCCATTACACTCCAGAGATTATCACACTTTTCTCCTAACTTCGTAGCTGTTCAACGGCTCCATACTCTCTGAATGTCGTCTCAATCCCTAAAAGTCTCCTTATAAACTCTTCTGACGGGCTTTTGAGACTCTGCTTGTGGCCCATTAAAAATTAGGTTACGTTTCATGCACCCTGCCTGCGCTCAGCGCAGGTGAAGCGTAGGAAACAGTAACTGAACAAGCATTCATGCGCTCTTCCTGTGCTCAGCGCAGGTGGAGCGCAGGAAACAACAATTGATTCTCCTGAATTGTCCTCTTTTGAAGCTTGTTCTATGTTGTTCCTGTCCTTGCTCATTGCTCTTTTGATGCTTCATTTGTAACTTTGCTTTTTATCTGTAAAAATCAACTGATTCTTTATCAAAATAACATCAAATTCAGATTTGATTCCAATAAATACAATAGCTGTAATTTAAGCTAAAAAGGGTTGAAATGGGTTATAAATTAAGCAATTTGTCATCAATACAGACAATTGAATTAAATCCCCAATTATGGATTTGACCGATAAGAAAATAAATCCAATATCTTTTGCTAGACAGCTGTCACTTTCCAAATTTCAGATTAATAGTCAGAACTAAGTGGTGACTCTAATCATCAATCAGAACAAAATAAAACTGCATTCAAATTTTTCGAGAGCAGCAATCAAAACAACAGGTGATAAATCAAGGAATTTCTCTCATTCTCACGGGTGAGTGTTTCCCTCAATTTTTTCACTGCAGTTGAACAACTAAAATTGCTAGTCGTTTCCAGTTAATAATCATACACATGGTCAACATGGATCAAATTAAAAGGTCTTTCTCAGGTTGTAATGAGGCTAGGCTATGAAGAATTCATGATTTTTCTTTATAATTCAAAATACACAACTTCAAGAAAAAGAGAGCATATCTACAATTTAACCAATATTCTAAGTTACTCTCGATCCACCATATCATTCTTGACTTTGAACATTTATACACAATTGGCCACTTTTTGGTAATTCACTCCCTTTTATTTAACTTTATATATAACTATACACTTATATATATATATATATATATATATATATATGGTAGTGAATTCCAATACTCATTATGCCTGCTTGTTATAATTTCAGTCAGCCAACTCATACTCATTCACATTGAATAAATCGCACCTATGCTCTCTATCCCTAAGTGTGTGGGGACAGGATATAATCATTTACAAGGCTGGGGTGCATAAGAAAATAAAAATTCAGGCTCAAATGGGCTATCAAAAATAGGAAAATTTATTAACAGGTTGGCTATTTGGCACTGAGCAGTTTATATATTTACAAGATGCCTTAATCACTTCAATGCTTTTCATGTGCAAACTAAAATCCAAAAACTCAAGCAATAGCAATTGACAAGCGACAGTGAAAACTCTCAAAGTGTTTGGTCTCATAAACTCACGGGCTTATGGCTATTTTCCTTGATAAAATCACTATTGAAATCAATTAACTACCATGATACATTTTTCTGCACAATATCCTAATCCTAATTGATTATGAATTCAATCACTAAATTCCTTTTTCGCTCCTAATTCAGTTAGTTAGGTTGTCCTAGCATTGAGATATTGGATTAAATTTCTTAAATCCTAATTCGTAAACTAATCCTAACAAAAAATAAAAAATGAAATCCTAACCAACTGTAATAACAAAAGAATCCTAAAAATCTATACTGCATACAAATAATGTGTCAATAACATGTCAGATACAGTACAGATGTATGAAAGAAAATAAAATAAAAGGAAATAAAAAAATAAAGGAAAAAGAAAGAAAAAACCGTGAAAAGAAA
Organism: Sesbania bispinosa; assembly: GCA_026901365.1. Classification (NCBI taxonomy): domain Eukaryota; kingdom Viridiplantae; phylum Streptophyta; class Magnoliopsida; order Fabales; family Fabaceae; genus Sesbania; species Sesbania bispinosa. The sequence goes on along the minus strand of QLOH01000503.1, from coordinate 618,027 downwards.
AGAAAAAGAAAATCAATCGTCCTCCTCTATATCCTGCAGGACCTCATCCTCTACTCCAGCTGCTGCTGCTCCACCTCCCCCTGGGACAACAGGCCTGTCCCCAGGCCATTGCAAATAATCATGGAACTGCTCTAGTGGCATGACAGGAAAGGGGCCTTGCAAGTTATGGTGCAAGACCTGCTGGATGTACAACACCGCTCTATGAACAACTATGTTCTGATGACATAGGTGCTCATTCCAAAGGTGGGGTGGGATGTCAGCTGATGGAGGATGTTGTGGTGGCTGCAGTGGTGGTGGCTGGTCATCCTGAGGCTCCGGAGGTGGCTCCAACTCCTCCTTAGGGATGCAGTAGGTCTCAATATATCTCCTAGTCATAGGGGCCTTGATAGGAGCAGTGGGGTGTACATCAATCCCCTGAGAACGACACAAAGCGGTGATGAGGGCCGAAAATCCTAAACTGATCTTGGAGCGCACACTGCTACGCTCCACAACAGTCACCGTGAGGTATATCTTTTCAGATATAACTATGGCGATGTCAATATCCTGACCATTCGGGACACAATAGATGAAGTGTGCCGTCTCGAAGGTGATGTCGGACACATGGTTGGTTGGCCTAATGTTAGCCAACACTAGAACCATCCAGATCTGAGAAATGCTCCGCAGGTCCCTCCTGAAAATCCTGGCAGCTTCCCTGTAGGCGTTGACATCATAAGTACGCCCAGGCAAACACAAGTGTTGGGTTGTCCTCGTATCAAGCTCCTCATACCCATAAATGCCAATATCATGAAGCAACTGGTGGTACTGGCAAGGCATATGCTCAGCATCGTCAGGTCCTGGGCGGTCAAGGAAATCATTGATCGCGTCGCGATCATAGACTACCCATCTACCCCTCACATAAGATCTCCTCTCAGCTCCACCACCTGGTATGCCTGTAGCATTGGCATAAAACTCCCGAACCAGCTCCGGGTCAAAGTGTCTGTCAGGGTTATCTACCCTCCTCCATCGCCTCCTGGTGATTTCCATGTTGAAATCCTCGAACTCCCCAGGTTGGAGTACTACTGGCCTCTCTAGGATAATGTTACAGTTCTGGAGAGAACTGTATTTTTCAGTAGCTTGGGAATCCTTGAACCTCCTGGGATCATAGTTAGGTTCATCGCGTGCCCTCTTTCCTCATTTGCCTTTCCTGGAACTGGAGGTTCCAGTAGTGTTGGTGACCTTGGTGCGAGCCCTCTGTAAAAAAAAAATTAATAGTAACAAGATCAATCCAATGCATGTAAATAGAATTTTTCATCCGAATGCTCAGTATTAAACAAATATGCAATGTATGCACAATCCATGAAATCATTGGAACAAGATTAACTCCAAAATATTCATCAATCAAACAGAAGTGTTCAGTGATTTGGCAAGAATTAGTTCAATTTTTGCATGAAATGTAAAATTTTAAAACAAAAACAGAGCATTAACATTTTTAACCATAATAACTTGCAAAAAATCACTGAACACACCAACAGTCACTATTTTAATTGAGCAAACACAGCCAACATATTACCTAAAGGTTATATTAACAACAATCCTAAGAACATGCAAAACTACAAACCAAGTCTACTAGCTTAAGGTTCCATTAATCAAAACAGAGAAATAGAGGATTTCGATCGGTGAAAATGACACAAAAACTTAAAAACTTACCTTGAATAGCAATGGAAGTAGAAGAGGAAGAGGTTTATGAGTAAAAAGGGAAGAAAAAGGGTGAGGGAATGCAGAGAATCACGTTTAGGGCTCTGGGATTGTGAAACTTCCAGGATCTTGTGTCTTCTGTGGTATTGATTTCCGAAGAATAGTACTACATCCAGCCTCTAACTGTACTGCCTCTTCATTAATTATCTTTTCCTTCTTAGACAGAAGATCTTTAATAAGATTTGTATAGTTGGGTGTATTCTCCAATTCCTCAAGAAAAGGAATATTGATTTGTAATTCTTTAGACATTCTCATGAACTGATCAAACATCTTGTCCTGGTCTCTTTGAGATGGGTCAGGTGAATATGGTAGCTTCTTTTCTGACTCATTCTGCTCTGAGCCTCTTGCTTTCTTTTCAACCTTTTTCAGTCCTTTGTCTTCCTCCTTTTCTGGCAGCATGTGCCCCTCAGCTGTTAAGTTGTCCCCCATATCAATTCCCACTGATGAATCACTACTTGTGATGATTGCATTGCACTGCTCCTTGGGGTTGGTTTCGGTGTTAGCTGTAAACTTTCTTTTATTATGCTCTGCTATGTCTTTTGCTAACTGGCCAACTTGTGTCTCTACATTTCTGAGGGTTGCGTCTGTATTCTTCTTATAAGTTTCGAGAGACTGTATGAGAGTATCCATTTCCTCCTCTAGTTTTGATAGCCTGTCGTGTACTGGAGAGTAGCTTTGTTGCTTTTGCTGAAAAGGGGTTTGCCTATTAGAAGGCCCTGCATCTTGTCTCCAACCAGAATTGTTGTTCTAATTATTTCTCCAACCTTGTGAGTAGTTATTTGAAAACTGGTTGTTGTTGGAGAAGTTGCCTGGTCTCCCTTGATTACCCACATAATTAATTTGCACTTCCTGAATGCTCTGGTAAGAGCAATGACCATTAGGATGGTCACCTCCACAAAAATCACAAGTCAATTGTGGGGACTGGCCAGGGTAGGACTATACTACCTATAACTACTGAGGTAGTTTAGCCATCTGCTTGGTGATTGCTTCTAACTGTTGAGTAAGGAGCTTATTCTGAGCCAATATCGCATCATTAGTGTTCAGCTCTAACACTCCCTTCTTCTGAACTGGTTGTCTTCCATGCTGAGCTTGCTGATCTGTCAGTGCTAAGGCATCAATAATTATGGTAGCTTGCTCTGCATCCACGAACATGATTGTGCCTCCTGCTGCAGCATCTATAATCATCTTGGTGTCTGGTCTGAGTCCATTGCAGAAGATAGTCAATTGAGCAATATCCCCAAAACCATGGTTGGGACACTTCCTCAGCAACGATTTGAATCTCTCCCAGGCTTCACATAATGGTTCCTCTGGTCCTTTCCTGAATTTGGAGATATCTGACTTGGCCTCGATGTATCGAGATGGTGGGAGGAATCGATTTAAGAATTTTTCTTCCACATTGCTCCAACTAGTCAGACTCTGATTTGGATGAGATTTCAACCATTCCTTAGCTTTACCTATCAAAGAGAAAGGAAATAAGCGTAAGTAAACAGCTTCTAAATCACCTTCCTCAAAACCCATTGTACCCATTGTATCAATGTGTAAGGATCCTCATGATCCAATCCTGTGAATTGATGAGCACTAATGAGACTAAAAAATGTTGGCTGCATCTCTAAAGATTTTGCAGTAGCAGGTATGGCTATGCTTGAAAAATAGCGTGGTCCTTGTTGCATGACATAGTCTCCCAATGTTCTTCTTGGTGGATTTGGTGGTCCCTCTGCCATATTGTCAACTTTTATTTCACTAAGGGTAGTTGAACAAAGAGTGTTGAAATTGTCTCCTTGAGCTCGTCCTTGTATTCTTCTCCTATTTTTACTCCAATTCCTTCTATATGTCCTTTCGATCTCAAGATCAAATACCAATTGGTTTTGAGACACCTGACCTCGCAAGAGCATAAATCAAAAGGCTAAAACAAGGGTTAGCTAGGAAGAGAGAAAAAAAATAAAATAACTAAAAGAAAAAAAATTAAAAATAGAATATTTACAGCTCAATAAGATGATCCAAGAATTTAAATTGAGACACCATTTAGGTTTAAAAAAATATTTTTCCCCTTTTTTATGTAATTTAATAAATTATTAAACTTGTTAATTGATAAATCTGATGCCACTTAAGAGTGAAAATGTCATATCAACTTCTACATTAACAAACACATCAACAAAATTAATAACAACTCTAACGGTGAGGCGATGACTATTTTAAAAAAGAATAATTTTATGAGGACAAAAAACTAAAAAAAATAATTTAGGGGGACTAAAATGGAAACGGGTATATTTTGGAGGGACTAAAAACATATTTAAATCTAAAAATTATTTTAATTTATATCACTCATTTAATTTGTTAAATTATATTAGTATATATTATTATTATTAATTTATCTTCACAAAAATGTATGTTTTATTTTTAATTAACTTAATATTTTTTTCAATTATTAATTTAATGTGGTAAAAGATTTACAACTTCAAGTACCTCACTGGTGACTAAATCTTTGAGGGACTTGATCATTTGACTAATACGTGTAGCTATAATGAATTTTGTTGAGGGTTTGCTCCTTTACATTTCATACATGTTCATTCTCAGTTATTAGGACTAACGTTATCAAAATCGAACATATTTTTATTTTAGTTATCTTTATCTTTTATTTTGTTTTTAAAAAAGCCACATAAACATTCATCTAATGCGTGTAACTCACTCTTTTTTTTAAGAACACATGTATTCTATTTCTAGAGTTGGTATTGTATATATACCCCAAAAGACTTGAAGCTAAGAGCATTAATTAATTTGTTTTAGTTTACCACATGTATCCTCCATCGGAGACAATCCTGTTCGAACCGGGAACATCCACATTATGATGGGGCTAGCTCTTCCAGCGGGGATTTTTTTCATGCACAAAACTGAACCCGAGACCTTTCTTAAGGGGAATCTATGTACCACTTGATCCAACTCCGTTGGCAGAGCATCAATTAAATTGAAACAACCTCACTCCAACTATTCACATGTGCTCGGTGGTTGTTATAGCATTACTGTTTGGTGATGTACAGTGATATATCAATAAATTCTCACAACTATTCTGACTATTCTGACTTGCAAGAACATTCATATAGAAGCAATATTATATACTATTTCTTATGTTTTTTCATGGGTCCTGCTAACGAGTGCCCTAAGTTAGGGCACTGGTTAAGGATTCACATATAGAAAGTTTTTATTGGAAATCACAGTATTGATTATGTCTATAATGTTAAATTCTACACATTCCAATAAAAACTTTCTATATTTGGTTCCTTAACAAGTGTCGGACACTCGTTAGCATTTTCCTATTTTTATTAAGATCGGGAAGATTTGACATTTTGCGGGAATAAAGATCTTAATAAAATAAGATGGAGGAGCAGGAGCCACAGTGGGATAGTAGAAAGCAGTAGAGAAGTACCATGGGTTCCCCCATGGATCATCCCATAAGTTCCCAGCAAGAGTATTGATAAAACTCATGTATTGATTGATAAAAGATGTTGAAATGAATACAAGTAACACCTATTTATAGGACAACACCACTCAACCCACTCAACAAATACTATCAAACACTACCAAAATATTAATAGAAAAGTATTCCTCTAACAGAAAAATATTTCTAATAATATTCCTAATACCCTCCCACAAGTTGATAATTGGTATCAACCAATACCAACTTGAAAAAAAGAGAGAAGCCAGACAAAATAAAAGGGATCTTCATAAAAGTTGGCAAGACTCTCTGCAGTATTATCCCTTAGCTCTTCAGTCTCATTATGTAGCAAGTCAATGATAATTGGAATTGCCCCTGCCTCACTGAAGTGACTTGCACGACTCAAAAGATCAACCATGCAACCATAATGCTCCCTTTCTAGCATTATTCCATAACCCTGTGTCATTATGTTAAATTGTTTTTGAGCCTCTTCAACCAATCCAACATGACTAGATGCAAACAAAACTCCAATGTACGTAATATGATCAGGGACTAAAGAACTATTCTCTTGCATTGTTTGAAACATACTTAATGCTTCATTCGCATGACCATGCATGGCTAAACCATTAATCATGCTAGTCCACATCACCATATCTTTCAAACTGTTGAAAGTCTTCCTTGCACTTCTTAATTCACCAGACCTGGCATACATGTCAAGAAGTGTAGTTGCCAAGGCAATGTCTGTTGCCATGCTGCTCTTTAATAGATAAGCATGAACAACTTCTCCCAATGCCAAAGCACACGGATGAGCACAAACACTTAAGACACACAGAAAGGTAGCCTTATCAGGACAAAAACCAGCAACCCACATATCTAAAACAAGATCTAGGGCCTCTTGATGTCTCCCATACTGACTGTAAGCATTAATCATAGAGTTCCAAGCAACAATGTTCCACTTAGGAATATTATCAAACAACTTCACCCCTGACTTCATATCTGCACATGGCACATACATTTGGAGTAACCCAGTAGCAGCATAACATCTACTTCAAAACCAGATTTCACTATGCAACTATGAATGCATTTTCCATAATCTTGATCAACAATTACAGAACTTGCTTTGAGTACAAATGGGAAGGTAAAATGATCTGGGGAATACCCATTTTGTATCATTTCTCTATAGAGAAGCATCGACATTCTTGGATTGTCACCGTTGGCATAACCTCTTATGATGGAATTCCAAATGTAAACGCTAGGGGCATCAATTTGGCGAAATATTAAGTCTGCATAATTGGTGTCCCAAAATTCTGAGTCTACACAAAAGTCAAAATGTTGTCCCAAAATTCTAACAGAAAAACCATGAGTCTGTTTTCCAAGCAATGAAGCACCCACGGAAGCCTAATCATGAAATATTTGAACAAGGCTAATAGTAGGGGTTATGCATCCCGTCATTTTATCAAACAACATGGGTGCAGAATTTGCATCAAAAGCACATATATAACCAGATACAGTAGAATTCGAAGAAACCAATTCTTAAATACCTCGATGACACCAAACATCAAACTTCTCGTGTGTGTGATGGAGAGTACCGCACCTCTCATACATGACTTTGCCAGATCGATAATCAAAACCATGAAGGGAACCATCGAGAGAGAAAGAGGAGAAATCACCGCAAGCGAGAGAGAGCATCTTCAAGTGCAGGTTCGATGAACGGACGACATCTTCCATTCTCACACTCGGAACTCTGCCTTTGCTAGCGGAGATCTCGCTTGAGTTGTTGGACAAACAAGACGATGCCTCGCCGGAGAGTGAAGCCGGAGAAACTTTCTCCTCCTCCAAAGGAATCACTGATTCAAAGCTCCCAAAGATGAACGGATTCGGTGATGATTTCCATTCCAATTTCGTGGTAGAGACTTCACCGATTTCAGGCAAGAAAAATGGAATCAAGAAAGAACCACCAGCACTCGCTCCCTCACCTTCCTCAATTTTCTTTTCTTCAACAATTCCAGTGCTCACAACAGAGGATAGAACAATCGAAGACAGAGAAGAAGCGGATGCCTCTACAGAGGGAATGATAGTTGTAACGGCAGAAGAAAAAAACAGCTCTGTAACAGCGGCAGAAGCGGATGCACAGGTCTCAGCAATGAGCGATGGTGAAATCTTCTTGAGAGAAGATCGACGTTTCTTCTTGAAGCGCGGTGAGATCCATGGATGGAGCTCTGATACCATCTTAGTAAAATAAGATGGAGGAGCAGGAGCCATAGTGGGATAGTAGAAAGCAGTAGAGGAGTACCATGGGTTCCCCCATGGATCATCCCATAAGTTCCCAGCAAGAGTATTGATAAAACTCATGTATTGATTGATAAAAGATGCTGAAATGAATACAAGTAACACCTATTTATAGGACAACACCACTCAACCCACTCAACAAATACTAACAAACACTATCAAAATATTAACAGAAAAGTATTCCTCTAACAGAAAAATATTTCTAATAATATTCCTAATACCCTCCCATAAGTTGGTAATTGGTATCAACCAATACCAACTTGAAAAAAAGAGAGAAGCTTGACAAAATAAAAGGGATCTTCATAAAAGTTGGCAAGACTCTTTGTAGTATTATCCCTTAGCTCTTCAGTCTCATTATGTAGCAAGTCAATGAAAATTGGAATTGCCCTTGCATACTGAAGTGACCTGCACGACTCAAAAGATCAACCATGCAACCATAATGCTCCCTTTCTAGCATTATTCCATAACCCTGTGTCATTATGTTAAATTTTTTTTTAGCCTCTTCAACCAATCCAACATGACTAGATGCAAACAAAACTCCAATGTACGTAATATGATCAGGGACTAAAGAACTATTCTCTTGCATTGTTTGAAACATACTTAATGCTTCATTCGCATGACCATGCATGGCTAAACCATTAATCATGCTAGTCCACATCACCATATCTTTCAAACTGTTGAAAGTCTTCCTTGCACTTCTTAATTCACCAGACCTGGCATACATGTCAAGAAGTGTAGTTGCCAAGGCAATGTCTGTTGCCATGCTGCTCTTTAATAGATAAGCATGAACAACTTCTCCCAATGCCAAAGCACACGGATGAGCACAAACACTTAAGACACACAGAAAGGTAGCCTTATCAGGACAAAAACCAGCAACCCACATATCTAAAACAAGATCTAGGGCCTCTTGATGTCTCCCATACTGACTGTAAGCATTAATCATAGAGTTCCAAGCAACAATGTTCCACTTAGGAATATTATCAAACAACTTCACCCCTGACTTCATATCTGCACATGGCACATACATTTGGAGTAACCCAGTAGCAGCATAACATCTACTTCAAAACCAGATTTCACTATGCAACTATGAATGCATTTTCCATAATCTTGATCAACAATTACAGAACTTGCTTTGAGTACAAATGGGAAGGTAAAATGATCTGGGGAATACCCATTTTGTATCATTTCTCTATAGAGAAGCATAAACATTCTTGGATTGTCACCGTTGGCATAACCTCTTATGATGGAATTCCAAATGTAAACGCTAGGGGCATCAATTTGGAGAAATACTATGTCTGCATAATTGGTGTCCCCAAATTCTGAATCTACACAAAAGTCAAAATGATGTCCCAAAATTCTAACAGAAAAACCATGAGTTTGTTTTCCAAGCAATGAAGCACCCATGGAAGCCCAATCATGAAGTATTTGAACTAGGCTAATAGCAGGGGATATACATCTCGTCATTTTATCAAACAACATGGGTGCAGAATTTGCATCAAAAGCACATATATAACCAGAGACAGTAGAATTCGAAGAAACCAATTCTTGAATACCTCGATGACGCCAAACATCAAACATCTCGTGTGTGTGATGGAGAGTACCGCACCTCTCATACATGACTTTGCCAGATCGATAATCAAAACCATGAAGGGAACCATCGAGAGAGAAAGAGGAGAAATCACCGCAAGCGAGAGAGAGCATCTTCAAGTGCAGGTTCGATATACGGACGACATCATCCATTCTCACACTCGAAACTCTGCCTTTGCTAGTGGAGATCTCGCTCGAGTTGTTGGACAAACAAGACGATGCCTCGCCGGAGAGTGAAGCCGGAGAAACTTTCTCCCCGTCCAAAGGATTCACTGATTCGAAGCTCCCAAAGATGAACGGATCCGGTGACGATTTCCATTCCAATTTCGTGGTGGAGACTTCACCGATTTCAGGCAAGAAAAATGGAATAAAAAAAGAACCACCAGTACTCGCTCCCTCACCTTCCTCAATTTGCTTTTCTTCAACAATTCCAGTGCTCACAACAGAGGATAGAGCAATCGAAGACAGAGAAGAAGCGGATGCCTCTGCAGAGGGAATGATAGTTGTAACGGCAGAAAAAGAAAACAACTCTGTAACAGTGGCAGAAGCGGATGCACATGTCTCAGCAATGAGCGATGGTGAAATCTTCTTAAGAGAAGATCGACGTTTCTTCTTGAAGCGCGGTGAGCTCCATGGATGGAGCTCTAATACCATCTTAGTAAAATAAGATGGAGGAGCAGGAGTCACAGTGGGATAGTAGAAAGCAGTAGAGGAGTACCATGGGTTCCCCATGGATCATCCTAAAAGTTCCCAGCAAGAGTATTGATAAAACTCATGTATTGATTAATAAAAGATGCTGAAATGAATACAAGTAACACCTATTTATAGGACAACACCACTCAACCCACTCAACAAATACTAATAAACACTATCAAAATATTAACAGAAAAGTATTCCTCTAACAGAAAAATATTTCTAATAATATTCCTAATAAAAGAAGCTAGAGAGGCACAAATTCTATAATTAAGGAAGATGTTTTTATTAAAACAACATTTTTTCCGTTTATTATGCTTTTTTTTTATTAACACAACGTTTATGGATTAAGTACATTGAGAATGATGTCTATAGATAGAGTAAGGAGGGAAGATGCAGAAGTAAAACAAAGGAAAAGTACATATGCGCGAATTCAAACCCAAAATGTCACTGTTGTTAAGCCTTATTACGAAGAAAGAATTATAAGAAGAATTGCAATCTCTGCTTTTGATAGTTTATGATGGAGCCCAAAGCCTCAGTTTCAAAGGCACCAAAGAACTTCCACCAATAGAAATCCAACTTTGTAACCCAACTTGAGGAATTTCAGTATGGGGAAACAACAAAGTCATTCTTCATTCAAGTGGAGGTGTCATCAAAGGATAGTTTAGCTCCAAAATTGACCTTAGGATATTGGTCTGTAACATAAAAAAGCAATGTAAATCAAGATCACCACTTGATCATTTTTTTTTTTGTTATACATGAAGTATATATAATTAATTTTGTGCTACAATAAGAGGCTGAAACACAAACAAATTGAAGTTTACCATATGAGTTGTGATAGCTAGAAATGTACTTACTGGTTAGTGGAGTTTTGAGAACAAAAAAACATGCAGAAATGACAATGTAACATAGAGTAAGAACAACTCCTTTCATGTAGTGTGAAGTTCCATCCTACAAAAGATACAACAAAATCACATTAGTAATACATAAATTTAACAAAAATAAAAAACAGAGAGAGAGACAGAGAAGGGTAAAAGACACCATGCATACCTGTAAAGTGAATGCTGTAACTATAATTCCAAAAGCAAGACATCCAGTTTCAAGAAGATTGAAGTCCAGATCCATTCTTATTCCCATTATCCATGCAACTACCACACTTAATGGAACCTGAAATTGATTATTAGATAATCAAAATTTGTTGGTGTTGGCTAGTAAAATAAAATTTTCAGGTATTTACAATTATTTTTTTTATATCTAGATGAATTTATTGTGAATTTTTCAAAGTCCATATTGAATCATAGTCCAACCTAAAAAAACCAATAATTCATCCTTACCACAAACATTGAAATTTGAGTGGCAGATCCCATTGCAACACTCAAAGATATATCCTGCATGATAATCAACCACATTCATTAATATTAAAGTCAATTAATAAACTTAGGCCTATATACAAATTGAAATTTCCACTACAACAATATAATTGACAAACCATACCAACTTGTTTTTAAAAGCAAATATGATTGAACCAGCATGTTCTGCAGCGTTCCCAACAATTGGTAGCAAAATTATGCTAATGAAGCTAACAGAAATGCCCCAAGAATCTGAAGCAGCCTAGTCAAGCAAAAAAGGATAAATAACTCATTAATGTAATAATTTATGCTTAGTTCACTTCATGTCATTGAAAATTCAGAGCTCACAATGATCAAAATCATATAATTACAAATTACACATATATATTACCTCAATGGTTCCAACAACATATTCAGAAAGCAAAGATATGACAAGTGTCATACCCACCAACCAAGTAAATGCACTCCAAAATCCTATCAATGCCTTCTCTTCATCATCTTCTTCCTGCAGATCAAACGGCAAAACACAACACCTAATTAAAGTGATTATTATACCCCAAGGTTGCTTTATGTTTTTGCTAACTTAAATTTGAACTTGTGCATTGCTCTTCAATTAGAACAAAATTCTTCATACTCCCTCCAGTCTCAAATATAAGCAAAAAAAAAAAAAAATTAACTCACGCTAATTAAGAAATGTTAGTTAACTTCATTAAATTTTTTTGATGTCATCTAAAAATGAATTGTATTATCTAAATTGCCCTTCATAGGAGACTCCAATTTTATTGAAACTTGTTCCAAGTGGAAACACTATCTCTAGATGGTTCATTAAATAGGGTCATTGGATAGAACAATTTGAATTTAAGTAAAGGATATTTTAGTCCGAGGTCATTAAATAAGGCAAAGTTAGTTGAAATTTGCTTATATTTTAGACCAATACAAGTGAATTTTTTTTTGCTTATATTTGAGATCGGAGGGAGTATATATTCAAGAAATGTTCACCTAGCTAGTTGTAATATGACCTATTTACACAATATATCATCATCATATTAGCTTTAAAGTAAATTTTGTGGCTCTCTAAAAATTAAAGTATGAGAGCAAAAATATAAATTGTTAGAAATAAAAGCTAAGTTCCAAATCGGATGGTTCAGAAAAAAGTTTAATTAAGGATGTATAAATTTATGGGCTGTGAGGCCCAAACATTATGACATATTTGAATAAATAAGGATCTCAAGTTCTTGGGCCAATTTTAACCAAAAAAATATTCTTGGACCAACTTTACCAAAAACACAAGTTCTTGAACTAACAAAACAAAGGATATCAAGTTCAAAGCCCACAATTCAAATCAATTAAGAGTCCCTTTATATATTTTACACTTTGGTAAATTTGATAAATTTATAAAATTAATAATAGAAGATGAATAATGCAGGATTTATAAAATATATTGAATCAAAGTGATTTAAAATAAATTTCACATAAACGATTATTACTGCTTCCAACCTAGATCATGATACATAAACATTACTAATGCTTTAACACTTTTTTTTGTACTTATATGGTTTTTATGTGAAAATTTGAATCATTTCTTAATGCTACCTAGATAACATCCAAATATTTTTTTTAAATATATATATTTGACTGATTTATTTCGTGAAAAAGTACACTAACATTCAAGTTTTAACATTTATTTTTACTGATAATTATTTATCTATCTATTACATACGTTTTTTGGTATATACATTTTTAATTTACAGAAATTATGGAGCTAAAATTGAAACTTAAATAAAGTAAAGTGTACTTAATTAAATATAAAATTATGAATATGATGATCACCTCTTGTGCATCAAACAATTTGCGATGAGTTTTTAATTGGAAGACGATATAAGCAACATATGCTAGAAGCATAAGAATGCTGCATGCTCTTGACAATTGAAGAGTTGAAGTGGCTACAGAGTAATTGCCCCCTGCCAACGCATATCTGAACAGTAATGGCAGCAAATGGCATAGCAACCCCAACAACAAAAGCAGTGAATTTACATCTGCCTGTTTCTGTTCATAACAAAACAATTAAATTTATAATTTAATTTGTTTTAATTAATTAATTAATTTAATTAATTAATTTGAGCTCACTCTGTCATATCTTTGCTCCCTTTTAAGATTAGCTAAGCCACCACAGAGGAGTGAGCTACCAAGAACCAAGAGAAGGTTTGAGAGAATGGAACCGAGCAGGGAGAACTTGACAACATGTATTTTGTTCTTGTGAAGTGCTAATAATGATATGATCATCTCCGTTGCATTACCACATGTTGCATTCAAAAGCCCTCCAACTGAATAATCACACACACGAAACCAATTAAATTCCTTTAATTATCACATAATCAATATTAACTAAAGCTAATTAAATAAAAGTATAAAACATATAGGTTACCTGTTGGGCCGGTATAATATGCAATTTGCCTTGAAGTTGGAGCGGTCGAGGTAAGGATTTTTAGTAATAAAAAATTAAATAAAAAATGTTAGAAAATAAATATATATGAAATATATACATAGTGTATGTAGTGTAGTGAGTCGGTCAAGTTAGGAGGTGACATATTGCAAGCTTACTCAGTGAGGAAGCTGACACGTTCAGCTAATGGAGCTAGTCCAAGCAGGCTGAAAGCAAATATCCAAGGCTGCATGTGTGGCAGATAATTAAAACCAATTAAATTTTGTGCTGAACATATAAATCAGAATTAATTAATTATATTCTCTTTGATTTATCTCGAAATCACATTTTAAATGTGAATTTGGCCTAAATCTATGTTTAAAATGTGATTTTAGAGAAAAACAAACACGCATTTAATGCTTATTAGCTGATATATAGAAGTTCTAAAACTAAGCACACTCTTAGGAATAGGTGAGAAGCATTAACCATGACTAAGCTCCAAGTAGGATTACCCTTTAAAATAGGGGATATATATGATTAACACAAAAAAATATAAAAGTTCTAATGTAAAATGTTTCTTTGACACCTCATTTTGAAGTATAGCGAGCAATTTGAACTATTCGATCCAACTTGATGAGTGTAGCGGATTTTTGTAGACCGAACTAAAAAAATTGGAGAAAAATTCAGGCTTCAAAAATAAATATTTGAGCCGAAAAATTTGTGGCTTTCCTGGGTAGCCCGATTTTATTTTTGTGGGCTTTTGTGATTTTTGGAAGGCTTTACCGGAATGAGTTAAAAAGTCCAGAAGTTATTCGGGTTTTAAAATAAAAATATAAACCATACATTTTTACGGATTTTTACATACCGACTTGATAAAACTAACTGATTTTGCCGACTATATTTTCAAGTGTGATATGTATAGGGTGAAGAGAGATAGAAATTAGAAGGAAAAAAGAGAAGAGAAAAATTGAAAGATATAATATGTGGTGATGGAAAAGAAAGGGAGAAAAATGGGGGAGAGGTAAAAGAGTGAAATGTGAAAAAATCAAGATTAAATTAGTAAAAAACAAGATATTATTACACATTTTTAGAATAATTATAATTATACAATATTATGCTAGACCACAATTTTTTACTAGAAAAATGGAGAGATAGAAAGGGAAGTGAAAAAAATATGGCACGGATAGATAGAAAAAGTGTTATATAAAATATCATATCAATTTATTGGATGAATATTATAATTTTTATTTGTACAGCATATATTTATAATTAATAATGTGTGTTATTTAGTTAACAGATTACTATTAATTAATATGAATTACAACCAAACAACACAAATTATTCACATAAATTTAGGGGGGGGGGGGAGTGATATATCTAAGTAAATATAAATATAGTGCAGATTGAGTTAAATTCATGTACATAATTAAATTATGACATCACATATAGGTTTATAAATGGTATATGTGATATGTGAAGTGGTTTAGAAATGCACCAAAAAAAAAAATGGTTCAGAAATCACTACGGTTAATTTGAATGATGCTTGCTTACCCTTCCAAAGTTATAAAAATTTGCAACAACGGCTAACGGGACTGCCGGAAAAAGCACCACAAGCTTAGTGGCAAGAATGACCAAATGCAAATTTGTCATGAAACTTCTAAGCATTTGAAAACGAGCATTGCTATTTGTGACCAGAACTGGATCTGACTTCTTTTTCACCAGCGAATGTGACATGTCCTGTGGTGTCTCTGTGTTGTTGTTCTCCAAGTCTTCATTCATGGTGTCCTCTGACTCTGAGTGGATATTGTTGATTTGCATTATAAGAGAATAAAAAAACTAATGCTACTTAGCTAGCTAGCTTCTTTTCTCTCTTCTTTGGGGTGATGAGCTTAAATATGTAGGATATATAATTGAATATACTATAATAAGGGAAAAGATTGTTGATGCTTGTAATATACACATACATTAGCCATGTAGTGGTGTGAAGCTTCGCGGAATTTTCGAAACTCTTGCTTGCATGAGCCACGTATAGGTGATGGGTGTTTTTATTGTTTTGGATGGATGTTGGTATATGATCATGGGAAATTGGGAATCGGTGAACTCTAACTTTTGTTGTAAACATATAAAGTGAAAGAAAATTAAATGGAAAGCTAGTGAGAACAAGAGGGTAAGAGTGGAAAAACGACCTTGTACATTATGCAATTGCGAGTTTGAGGCACGGATTAATTGTTACTATAAGCAATTAATGATGAAAAAAGAATCTTCCCATGCTTCGTACATGTATATTTATTTTCACTTGTTTTTACGTTTTAGTGTACATAGTTTGTCACTTTCCGTTGCGTACGTGACCATATAAGATAAATTGCACTCGATAGGGAAATTCATCGGAAACTGAAGTTGGTGATCACTGCTTGTATTTCATTAGAATGAAATTATTTTTTACAGTACTATATATATATATATATATCATCACAACAATCATTATTATTTGACTTAATTGCACTTTTAGTCTCCTACTATCATCAATCCATGATTTTTGTCTCCATACTTTTTCTTTCGTGATTTTGGTCCCTCTATTATTCCAAATTCGCGATGTAGTTCAAAATTTTGGTCCCTCTATACCTCCCAAGTATGTGTTAGAGGGACAAAAATCGCGAATTTGGAATAGTAGGGGACCAAAATCGCGAAAAAAAGTAGGGGACCAAAATCGCGGATTGATGATAGTAGGAGATCAAAAATACAATTAAGCTTTATTATTTTAAGGGCTCTTTTTGCCTAAAAATGTAATTTAAGCTTAAAATTCATAATAATTAACATTAATTATGATCATCCCACTGATGTGCTAAAAACAAATCATATATTATAAGATTGCAAATTACATCGTTTTTCTCGTTTAACTACATCATATTCATACATATATATCCCAGTTAAGAAAAAAAATTAGAATCAAAGAAGTTAAATGAATTTTACTTTTCCATAAGTTAAAATTGATTACTTATAGAGAAGTTAAATGAGAGAGCTTTTGGAAAAAGTGGACTACAAATACTAATTTCAACTTGGAGAAGTTAAATGTATTTGACCTATTTGATTCATTCAATCGATAAGTTTGGATGAAACTTATATATGTAGAAGTAATTCTAGGTGAAAAGAAATAGAATGAATCAAAGGTCAAATGCATTTAACTTATCCCTAAGTAATTAATTTCAACTTATGGAGAAGTTATATAAATTTATTTGATCTCTTTGATTCATTCTATTTTTATCTTCTAAAAGTTCTTCTGCATAAGTATATCTAAACTGGGCCATTTCACCCATAAGTACTCTTTTGCAAAAGTGCATCCAAACTGACTCATATACACACATACACACAGATAAATCCAAATCCAGTACTTCCTATATATAGCGCAATTTACTTCTCAAAGACATTTTAATAATCATCGGTTAGAAATGAAGTTTCCTACCATTTTGTCGTCTTAAAATTAACCATGGAATGAAGGACTTTATGAACGGCTATGTTAATCTGATCAAGCCTACAGCAACCTTTCTGTTTGTTTAGACAAGATGCGCATGTATCCAATGTATGTTATATGTCTGGAAGATCGACCAAAACTGATTGGGTTATTTATTTGGGTACTTCGCGCGTGTATCTTTTTCTTGTCAAAGGGTTGCGGGATATACACTTGTACATTTTTATTTTTCATTTTGTTTAGAATTATATTTTAAGCATTTTGTGGGGAAAATTAAAGAACTAATAAAAATGGAACGTTTTGTTATAATTAGTAATTTCTATATTAAGATGAATTTAAGTGATTTGCATGATCCTCATTCCTCAATCACTTCTTAAAAAAATGATGATGTGAGGTGGAGCTATTGATATTTTACACACGCATGGAATTTGATCTTTTAACTAATTTGGCGTAACTTTAAATCTAATTTCTATATAACGCTTTTGCTATTTTTATCATTATTAATTTTTATTCATTTTTTATATTTATATTTAATGAAAATAATATATTTTTATTTAAGTCCTCCATCAAATACTAAAAATAAATAGAAATTAAATAAAAATTATTTATATAAGAAGTCATGTTTTAAATATATATATATATATATATATATAATATTTGACCCAATATGTATTTTTTTGGTTTAACCATAGGTATCCTCCACGGGAGACAATCCTGTTCGAGCCGAGAATATCCACATCATGGTGGGGCTAGCACTCCTAGCTGGGGATTTTTTCCATCCATAAGACTCGAACTCGAGACCTTGCTTAAGGAGAATCAAGCGTGTACCACTTGAACCAACCCTTGTTGGTTGACCCAAACTGTATATAGTGTATGTTTGTGAAACCATTGGAATTAATGGACTTTTGTTACATATTGAAGCAAAAGCAACAAAGAGTTGTTTTGAATGGATGTACATTTGAGAGTGTTAAAGTTTCAAACACACTAATAAAGTCATGAGTTTTACAATGAATTTATAAATACAAAACACGATTTATTTTTTATATTATTTATATGA